>PVLD010000721.1:0-169039 GCA_004027595.1 Dinomys branickii
CCCTGTCTGCATGGTCAGGACGCCCCCCACCACAGCCGTGAGGCTCCCTGTCTGCATGGTCAGGACGCCCCCCACCACAGCCGTGAGGCTCCCTGTCTGCATGGTCAGGACGCCCCCCACCACAGCCGTGAGGCTCCCTGTCTGCATGGTCAGGACGCCCCCCACCACTGGCACACGCTGGCAAACAGTTGTTCCCAAACTCACAAAGAGAAGGATATGGGAATTGACCCACCCCATGGTTCAGTGTGAAGGATTTTGGATAGATCAGAAGCACTTTTTCTGGCAGAGAGATTGATTAAATATGGAAAAGGTTTGCCAAGGGAGGGAGAGTACCGAAAGCTTCTTCCTGGGCAGGGTTAAAAATGACACCAAGTCTCATGATAGAAGTCAGGTAGAGGGCTACTGCCTGGAGGCAGGAAAGTGGATGGAGTGAACATTTCACAGCTGTTCTCCAAGCAGGAAGAACTGGGATCCTGCTGAGTGGCCAAGGGAGTGACTGCTGCCCCTACCTATGGCTGCTGGTCCTTGTAATGACACAGCTTTTCTCATCTCAAGAGGCCCCTGGGGTGGCACCAAGAGGAACTCCATGCAGAAGGGAATTCCATAAGCAGTGGGCAGAAGCAAGTCCACTATAGACTTCTAGAAAGTTCTCTACATCTCAGGAGTGACAAGTCCCTCATGAGTTCCAGCAGTTCACAAGACAGCCCAAGCCAGCCCAAGCTGCCCTTGGTGAGGATTCCTAAGGGATCCTCAGGCTGAGCAAAGACAAGTTGATTTTCAGCTTGGTGGCAGGACTTGGGTAGTGACCTAGGTCACTGCCACCTTAGGCTAAATAGGTCTCATCTCAACCACAAGCAACAGCCTCCTCTGGGGTTCTTTGCCCACTTTCTTGCCTGCCTTCTCCTTCTCCACCTCCTTATGTGATCAGCACCTCCTTTTCCTCTCTACCTCAGATCACAGAGCCTGAGTCCCCTACTTCTTTGGTGACATAGTTTGACTTCTCCCTTCCTGGCTCCAATATGTCAAAACTTTGTGTTAGAAAAGAAAAGCCAGGAAAACCATCTGGGAAGTAGGTCACCTGAAAAGCAACAACTTGTCTATAATTAAATCTGCTCCTTCCAGTGGGCTGTCTCTGGAAGAGCCACAATCCAGTGGCAGCTTCCTCCCCACCCCAAACCCCCCACACCTTTGCCCTGTACACAGTCAAATTTTAGGAAGACAATCTCAGTGCAAAATTTTCCAGCACAACCTCATTAGCTAAATAATGAAAATATCAACATGTTGTGGTGCTGACTGTCTCTGGCTCACATCACTGAGAAAGGAAGCTGAACGGTGTGGAGGTGATGATTATGAGGACAGGGGAGGGAATTTGCTGTGTTTATTTAGTGGTGCTCCCTGGCTCATTCGCCCTCAGCAATTTTGTGTCCTGGATTTTAACAGTTGATTAGCAGCATCCTCTGTGTTGGAGTTTTTGATGATCCACACTGGCCTCCTTCTTTCTCTCCTTGCTTTTTCCTTCCCGTGCTGGATTTCTCCTTGGCCGCTGGTTAAGCAAATAACACCTGGAGCATCCAGATCTTCAGGCTCAGAATGCTTTTATTTCACTCATGATAGGAATTAGGCACAGTTGCTGCGAGGGTTCCAGCTGACGGCGTGCAGATTGTCAGCTCGGAATCCTCAGGAACCGCCACCAGCTGGCAAGAGGCTCAGGAGAGGAGGCTGACTCACCATGGGCTGGGATTGTTTTAAAAAGAGGGGGTAAAAAAAGGCATTTCCAGAAATGACTAAGTGGTACACTTCACTTCCATTCCTAGAAAAATCTAGGGAGCTGACAGGTAGAGATGTGGCTGTCGGTGTCTGGTGTGCAAACTACCTTGTGGATGTTAAGAGAGGGACTTGTTGTCAGGTTTCAGCATTCTCCCTGCCTGGAGGATGGCCCAGGATCTGTGGAGATCATGCTACACTGGCACTCACCTCAGCCTCCTCAGAGGCCAGGATTCTAACTACATACCAAATGCCTAAACTACTTACTGGTTACCCGGGAGCAGCTAGTTGATTAGAAGAAGCTAATGGTTAAGGACCCCATACCAATACCAGAACCCAAGGAAGCCCAGTTTCTGTCACTTCCCAGACATCCAGGGGAGAAGACACTGTACTGAAAGGCCCTGCTACAGGTGCCAGCATTGTTTTCTGGACTTAGGACTCGGTTGCCAGCGACATGCTGCAGGGCACAGGCCTGGAAGCCAGGCGCGTTCCTTCCAGCCCAGAAGACCAAGCCAGGAAGCCCTGACAGGAGGGCCTGCACTGGGCATAGCTGCATCTTTATGCTTAGATCCACATGAGCCAGCCCAAGCCCCATGCACCGACTTCACTATTAAATTAATAGTGACATCCTGGTGACCATTCTGTTTGGAAAGAAAAATCTCAAATTTGATGCATTGAGTCTGGTTTGGTGGAAAGAGTGCAGACACTGGAATACAAATGACTTGGGTCTGCAATTTTGGCCAGACCATGTGCTGACTATGTGGCCTTGAACAAGTGGAGTCTAGAGCCCAGGTCCTTCGGTCTAAATGATGACAGGAGTGGCCATGGGGTGATGCGAGGAGAGTTTGATGAGCAAGCATATGGGAAGAGCCAGGCTTCCCTTTAGAACTTGTGAAGTGTTAACTTTTTTCTTCAAGGGATGTGTGGGGGTGTGTGTGCACATGTGCATATGGAGGTGAGTGTGCATGCCTTGTGTGTGTGTGTGTGTGTGTGTATCTAGGCAGGGCAATCAGAGAACTGGAAGCTAGGGCTCCAAAAAAAATACAAGATCCCTGGTTAAATATGAATTTAAGGTAAACAATAACCAATTGTTAACTTATGTTAACATAAGTAACATGTAACTTGTGTTAACATAAGTTAACAATTGTTAATTGCTGACACAAGTGTGTCCCAAATAATGCAGGGTACCTACTTAAACTAAAACAACTAAGGCACCATTGTTTATCTAAGATTTCACACTCAGTATCCAGTAGGGTTATTTGTCAAATCTGGCAACCCTAGCTGGAGTAAGGCTTGTGATTTCTGTAAGTTAGATGGATGAAAACAGGTGTGCCTGGGCTTGGGTCTGTATGGAGGAAGCCTCCCATGGACTGGCTCGGCTCTCCAAGAGCAGATTCCTTGAGCTGTTTGGGCTGGTAACCTCCCCACTTATCATGTCAGGAGTGTCCTCAATGACACTGAGAAGACACTGTGCTCAGACAGCCTGAATTCTGGCTCAGCCTTGGCCCAGAGGCTGCCTATAATTAGGGTGGCCCCAGAATTTGTACTGAGCAGTGGCCCCATCTTCCTACTGACCTAGGCATGGGAGGTATTCTCTTGAACTTTATTTGTTTCCTGGATTATATTTGATCATCTGTAAGCAGGACCCCACAGAGTTCCAAGCAGCTGCCAGACAGTCATGAAAATGTGGTCCCCTCTTCAGCAAAGCTTTATCTGCCTACTCGCCCTAGGGTCTCCTGACAATCAGTTCCAGCCCTCAGCCTCCATCCCTTCCCTGGTCTGCTCAGCCTCCTCCTGCTTGTCCGTTTTTATTGGACAAATTCTACTCTGGCCCTGCCAGCCTGCCCAGTGGGTACTCTCAGGCCCTGGCAGGTTCTAAGACCGGTGGCAGGAGGCACAGACACTTGCAAAGAACTAATAGGAAATGAAATAGCTTTACTCCCCCGAAACCCCCTCCCAACTCTGCCAACAGACCCACCCCTTGCGGCGTGAATTGTTTTCAATCCAATCTCGTGTTTATTAAAGTTCCCTCCAGGGTTAGCTCAGGAGACTTCTTCCCCAGCCTCTTGGAGTGGCCTTATTTACCAGAATCCCCTTGGTGCGCCATTTAAGTGTCTCCATTAACATTTCGTGCATCTTGCTCATTGTGAGCATGGGCCCTCAGAGACCTCCAGGGTGGCGGCAAGGCGGCAGCCCACAGGAACAACAGGCTTATTTTAATTGGTTTGAAACTGCCGCTGTCGACCACAGAGGGGTCCCTTTTCTTGAGTAATGACCTGGAATCTGATCACGAGGCTTTTGTTAGCTTGTAACACTGGAAGTGTAGCCCTGTGAGATCAAAGCAAAGGCTGAACATCTATCCATCCAGCATGGACCTTGCTCAAGATGGACCATCAAGGGGTCACCCAGGAGACAGCGGCCATGCTGAGTGAGTGTTTGGCCAGGGTGCTGGTCTCCTGGTGTCCAATCCACATGCAAGCAACCTTACAAGGCAGCACAGAGAACCACCAGCCAGGAGGGAGCCTCTGTAATGGAATCCACTAGGTGCTCACTCTCTCCAACCCCACTTTGCAGGCCCACTGAGAGCATAAAACACCCTGTTCTGGGCTGGTGGTGGCTCAGGCCTCTCGCTGCTTCCATGGGTTTGTGCTCTAACCACATACACATCAAAAAAATCAGAGAATTTTGAGACAGTGCCTCACTATGTAGTTCAGGCTGGCCTTGGTCTCACTACGCAGCCCAGGCTGACCTTGAACTCTTTGTGATCTTCCTACTTGAGCCTCCCTAGTGGTGAAATTATAGATGTGTGCCACCAAACACACCAGGGGAGAATTTTCGTAATTAAGGTAAAACATAATAAATACGTATGTGCCGGCAGTTAACAATGGCTAAACATTTTATCTTTTAATTTTTATTAGTATTAGTAGAGGTTTGCCGTATATAATGATTGCCTTGTTCATGAGGAGTTGGTACATGTACACCTCTTAATCTTCTCTCCTCCTTACTCATTCCACTATTTCTTCATTTCCTTCCTGTCTGCAAAAGATCTATCTCCCTATTATCTATTATCTATCTTTTATCATTTTTATTAGTATATATTTGCAGTTCATAATGATTGCATTTGTTGTGGGGAGCTGGTATAGGTACATAATGTATCTTAATTCTTTTTAAACATTACTTTATGTTGCATTGAGTCTTAAAGAAGAAATGAAGCAGACCGGGCATGGTGGCACATGGTGGCTTCCAAGTGGCTGAGACAGGAGGATTACAAATTTGAGCTCAGCCTAGGCAACTTAGCAAGATTGTGTCTCAAAATAAAGAAGCAAAGGGCTGGGGATGTGACTCCATGTGAAGATCCCGGGTTCAGTTCTCAGTATAAGAGGAAGAAGAAGCAAAGAAGCAAAGCAGAAGCAGAAGGTGCAGGGGAAAATGAAGGGTCAAATAAGCTATAGTCCCCTCTGAAGCCACCAGCCCGGTTCCCCTTCCTCAAGTCTGGAAGCAGCCCTGACTGTCATTTGGTGTCTATTAATTTTGTCTCTTAAAAAAAAAAACATGTCTGTACACATATAACCAAGAATGACAGATGACATCATGCCATGTCTCTTTCAAGTGCACACACATGTGTGATCTCTTCTGTGACTTGCTTCTTCTTGCATTCAGCATTTTGACTCAGGGGCTTGTCTGGGCAGGTGGATGTGTTTCTGATCTCTGCCTTTGATCTGCTGCTGTATGGAAATTTGTCTTAGGAATTCACCCTGTCTCCTCTCCAAGCTTCTGCTGCCACACATGCCGGTTGTGCACTGTGTGTGGCTGTTGGGAGAATGGCTCAGTGGTGATCTTGGCGCTGGTCTCCTTGGGAGCATGTGTGCACCTGGCAAGGAGCAGTTGGGTGTCAGAATGTTCCGGGTGCTGCCTACGGCTCTCCAAAGCACCTGGACTGTCCTGTTCCCCAGCTGTCGGTGTTCACCCTGTCTCATCCCATCCTCCATCTTTCCCGTCTTTCCTCCATTAGAGCAGGAAGTGACGTGTTGGGAAGGCTGGGACTGCCTGGTTCTTTGCCTCTTCCTTGTGTGTCGGCAGACTTGGGGTTATACTGCTCCTTACTCTACCTTCTCCCACCTACTCAGGAAAGTAACATGCCCCTGGGCCACTCACAAACTTTTGGCTTTCTTGTTAAGCCCCATTGCCTGTGGCACCTTCACAAGGGACTGGGACCATGTGGCTCAACTGCCTGTGTAGGGACTGTGACCCTCACTGTCCTCCCAGGGTACCCAGCCCCAGGTCCCCAGACTTGGGACTGCAGACTCTCACAGCACTCCGGGAGAGGAGGCAGATCATCTCCAAGCTGGAAAATACAATGGCCCTCCATAACTGTGGGTTGCTCATCTGCAGATTCAACCAATATTCAGAAAAACAACAGCTTCTGTACTAAACGTATTCATGCTTTTTTTCTTGTCATTATCCCCTAAACAATACAGTAGGGCAGCTATTTACATAGCATTCATTTTGTACTTGGTACTATGCGTAATCGAGAGATGACTTTGAGTGTATGGGAGAATGTGCAAAGGCTACATACAAACATCACACCATTTTATATTTCAGACTTGAGCATTTGCAGATTTGGGTATCTTTGGGGGGTCCTAGAACCATTCCCCATGGATACTAGGGACAATTGGACTTCCGCTTAGCTACACAGGAGCTCCTGGAGATGGAGGATGGGGGGAGCCCTGAGACTGGAGAAGATCTGGTGGGCTCCGGAACTTGGGAACAAGCCCTCCACCCCAGGCGAGTGGCAGTGCTGCTGAGGACAGGTTAGAGCCAAAGTCTCCAAGAGTTTGCTATAGAAAGCAGAGACTCTGGGAAGCAATGTAGACAGCAGACCCTGTCCTGTCCGGGCTTCTGGGTACTGTGTACCGACAAGAGAAAGGACCCTACCAGCCTTGTCCTCTCTTCTCAGTCTCCAGAGTGTTCCTGGGCCCTTTGGGGGTTTTAGAGGCTCTCTGACCCCTCCCTCACACCAAGATAGGCCAGCCCTGGACTGGCCCCAATGGTCCTGCCTGAGGGGCTGGGCTGAGGACCTAGATGGGACGAGCTGGGGTAAACATACTCAGGGCAGGATGGCAGATGGACAAGTGTGTGGGTAAGGAGAGAAGTGTGGTGCCTGTGTACTGGGCTAACACTGCAGGAGGTCTATGCTTGGGAAGATTGTAGATGCACCTGTCTATCTCTGGCTATTTTCTCAGCAAGCCCCTGCCATTGGGGCCACCTGCCCAGGCCCTGTTGTCCCACCTCCTGATGATTCCTGTCCCACTGGGACTGTGCAAGAACTCAAGAAGTATAAAAGGAAGGGAGGCAGCTGTTAGAGCTCATATGACAGAGACGGAAACTGAGTCACCAACTGGCTAAGGCTAAGAAGACTGAGGACAGTGTGGCCATTGCAGGCTGAGCTCTCAAGCCAGATGGGCTGGGCTTGGGTTCGTGTTCTGCCACTGGGCAAGTTGTGTACTCTAGGGCAGGATCCTCAATTTTCTGTGCCTCAGTTTCCCTGAGCATTGCCACAAAAGTTAAAGAACCTACTGCAGAGAGAGCCTCTACATATTCGTGAGGCCCAGCCTCAGCTCCCTGTCCCTGCTCTCTCCCACTGCTACAGTTCCCTCCTCCACGCGGAGACCACAGCTGTGTGCACTACACCCCATATGTGCATGGGCTCGGCCAAGGAAGACTCCAAAGTGGCAACATAGTTTATGAGGCCAATAAAACCTCAAGTGCGTGAACTCCAGAGATGCCTGAGGTCTTTTTATGTGCCTGAGGGAGTCTGGGAGTTTCTTGGACCTGTGTTTTTTGTGTTCATAAAACAGGTAGGTGGATAGCAGCCTGTCCTTTACCCATGTCCCCATCCCAGGAAGGCACCAGAGAGGCCAGCCTTGCCAGCTATGGATGCCCCATTTCAGAACTCTGGGCTGTCTGGCCTGGTGTCCTGACTCAGATGGACACAGACTCATGTCCCAGCCCTGGAGGCCAGTCTGGCTGGGTGGGCATCCCTGCCCACTAAGCCCGTCCATGTCCAAAGCTCTCGGGCTCTGGTCCCTCCCCGCCCATGCCACCATGGGAAGGCGAGCCAGGGCTGTTTTAAAAAAAAAAAACAAAAAACTTGCTCCTCCCTTGTCCCTCCACCCCACCCTGGCCCTTTTCTTTGTCCCTTGGCACTTCCCTGGTGTGCCTAATTCCCGGAGGCTGCAGCAGCTGCACAGACGTGGCCCCACCTCACTGCACACACACAACCTTGAGAATCGATTCAGAAAACGATTAGTTACAGTACAGCGGCGCTGCTAACTGTGGCATTTTGCTTTGCAGTTATTGATACATCATCAGAATTGAAAAGCAATAGCCAGGAAGGGGAGGAGGGGCCAGTAGGGGCAGAGAAGGGGGCTAGACACAATTGTCTTGCAGACTTAGGCAGCCCAGACCTGATGGGGAAGGGTTTTGAGGCTTGAGCAGAAGCTGGGGCTGGGGTAGTCTCAACATGGCCCACCTGATTTCACATGGACTCAGGACAGCCAGCAAGTTCCAGATTTGTGCTATGCAGTCCTTGTCCTCAGGTAGACCTATAGCCTTCTGCTGTCTCCTGCCTCCTCCCACTTGGCTGCTACTGCTGAGGAACTGCTCCCCTTCCCAGCAAGAATGGGGTACAGGGCTGAACATGGAGGAGGGGTATTTTGGGGTCTGTTGATGAGCAAGGTCAACTCTAGCAATCTAATTGGGAGGGGCCCAAGAAGACTCAATAGGTTCAATAAACTGAACTGATAGAAGAAGCTGGATGGATAGATGGATGGATGGATGGATGGATGGATGGATGGATAGATGGATGGATGGATGGGCAGGCAGATGCATGAACAGATGGAGAAAGAGATAGGTAGACAGATGGACAAATAGATGGATGGATGGACAGATGTGTGGACAGATAGACTGATTTTATGACCTGGATCACACAATTGTGAGGGCTACCAAGCCTGACATCTGTGAGGCAGACACAGGCTATAACCTCAGGCAGGGGTTGGCATTGCAGTCCTCAAGGTAGAGCTCATTGTTACTAAAGTGAACCAACTTTAAATGTTAAACCCAATTACTAAATACTATTAAAGCAAAACCTAGATTCCTATATGGCTGGGCCACCAGAGACCATGGCCTTGCCAACTGGACACCCAAAAAAGGAGTATGAAATACCCCAAGATGCCAAGATTGCAGCAGATGGGCCCAGGTTGCAGTAAATTCTTGAAAACAGGGCACCATGTTGTGGTGTGTCTCACTGAAGATAGGCCTCTCACTTTCATTGGTCTTTGATGGCCTGTAGGGTGGGAGTTGAGGCCGCATTGGTGGGGGCTTGTTACTGTCACACTGGAGAAGCAGAGCGAGCTTCCTCTGCAGAGAGTCCCAGTTGGGGCCGCAGCTGCCCATGTAGAAGCTAGGAAAACAGGCAGCTGCTGGGGGCTGTCCTTGTGGATGACAAGGAAGGAAGGAAGAGGAAGGGAAACAGGGTGGCACAGATACCATGCATGGAGTGATTTAAATAGTGAATATTTACTTCTCAGAGTTCTGGAGACTAGGGTACCTGCAATCAAGGTGCCAGCAGATCTGATGTCTTCTCACATGGGGGGAATGTGGGTACCTCTAAGAAGAGTACCAGTCCTGTCATGAGAGAACCATCCCTACAGCTGATCACATTCTGGGGGCCCATGTGCAAAGTGTGTTCAGTGAGATTTAGAGAGGCAGAAGCCAGTCTCTCCCTGACCTTGCCCCGTGTCCCTGTGTCTCGTGGAGAGCTATCGATCAGAGGTACCCATCAGAGGCTCAGGGCAAAGGAGGAGGCTGTGCTGATGCTGGCAGGTTTGTAAGTGGGCAGCCTAATGAACTGCACCCCGAGGGTCAATCAACCCTCCAGGTTTGACATTTCCTTGGATTGGAGGCCTGTGATGGGAACCAGCACTGGCATCAGGGTGATACTGGAGATTGTGCCCCAAGAGGGCTCTATGGGTGCAAGAGGAGAGTTGACCCATCTTGAGGACTAGAAACATGGGCTGTCACACCTGTGGTCCACTCTGGCCCCCTGAGCCACTTGGCCATCATAGCCCCACCCCTCTGGTCTAGCATTGCTTCTGACATGAGGCGTCACCTACGGTACCCAGAGCCACAGCGCAAAGCGTCCTTTACATGCGTGGCGATAGGCAGAGCCGCCTTGTTAAAACTCCCTGCCTGACAGTCTTTCGTTTGCAGCGTTCAAAAGACCCAGTTCCCATGACACTCAGTCCTGTGATATTTTTAATCAAGAGCAAGGGACGGTGTGTGTCTGATGCATTCCAGATACTCAGAGATTGAAAATGATTTTGTTCTCTTGTTTTCTTTTTTAAAATGCAGCGTGAAGTCAGAACCGCCGGAGGAAATCCTGCTGGCCTTCCCCGGAGCTGGTCTGTGGGCTCCTCTGTGGGATCCTGTCCTCCAAGAGCACCCCTCCTGCACATAGGTACGTACCCCTTTGCATGGCGCTTTCTGCTTGGCCCTAGCAGGCTCTTGGGGTCCGGAGGAGGCGCATGGCATATGGGAGTGATGTGTGGACAGGAGTCAGCAGGGGTTCCCCAACCCCTCTGTGTTTTTCACCTGCCCTTACCCAATCCCCTTACTAAAATGCAAATCAGTGGGTGTATAATAGATAATTAATAGACTGATCAGCCAGCAAGGGAGGTAAGTAGATAAATAATTTTAATTATCCTTGGGTTGCCCATAAATTCCCTCACTGCCTTTTTATTAAACTCTCTGTTTACGGGAGTCATTTATATTCCATGTCATTGTGCCAATCCCTCCCCCGCCTCCTCCCCAGTGGCTCCCATCGGGTCTGACCTAGGGCGGAATAACTCCATGTGACCGCAAGCTCCGTTCCTGGCTGGGGCCCAGATGGCCAGGTTGAGCAGCAAGAGGGAAGATGGCCCTGGGCTCAGCTGAGGTGCCCCCTCCACTCCCCGAAGTGGCCGCAGCCTGCTCCAGCCCAGCCGGGAACCTTTACTGCACTTGGCACCTGTGCTGCGGGCATGAGCTCGTTCTGCTCCCCAGGGACCGCCTTAGCCTATTCATAGCTCTGGCTGAGGTTTCCTCCTTGCTCTGAACGCCAAGAGAGAAAGTGGGTTAATAAATATAAAAGAAAACTCTGTCAGAGGGCCTGGGGCCAGACTCTCCCAGGCTCTGCAAGAGTCCTGGCTGACTGGGCCCCAGCAAGGTGAGGGTTCCCTGCACCCAGCCTTTCATCCTGCTCCTGACAGAGGCCAGAGCTTAAGCCACAAACTTGCTCGCGGTCTGTGGAGCTGGTCCGCAAGAAGAGGTACTTCCCAGGTGGGGCGCACTGGGGACTCTGTGTACCTGATGGCTGGAGGGGGTGGATCCTCCTCTCATGTTTTAATGCTGCCTGAATCCCTTCTCCATTTTTCTTGCTTGTGGCCTTTGTTCAGAAGGCAGTGCAGGAGGTAGCCCTGGGGTAAGAGCCCTAAGCCCTAAGCAAGAGCCCTCTCTGGTTCCCTGCCTGCTCTTGGGCCTGTGGCGGGGATAGTTTGGCCTTAGCTGCTGAGTTAAACACTGATGGGAAGAGAACAGAGCTCCAGGAATAGAGCTGAGGACAAGGAAGCTCTCTGAGATAGGTGTGTACGTGTCTGTCCCATTTGCACCAGTTCACATGGTCAGCTGAACATCAAGAGCATTGAATGCATGAGACTCAGGGCATCCAGCATAGAAATGTGGGCTCCCTGGACTGGTACAGTTCCTCTGGGGACCGCCCCAAATCTGTCTCACTGCTTCTCATGAGGGTACATCTGTGGATGCTCCTAGTGGCTCAGGCAGGGTACAGCCACCCAGCTCCTGACTGGCAGAGCCCAGACTTATCTGGGATATTAGTCATGGCAGCCTGCTGCCCAAAAGCCCTGTGTCAGAGAGTTGTCTGAGGGGAGCTCTTGATTCACTTCCCTTTAGAAATGAAGGAAGACTGTGGATGTTGGTGTTTTTTATTAAAGGGGACCCTACCTGTGCTCTCGCAGGGTGGCCAGTAATGGCAGAATACAGCCACTACCCCAGGCTGGACCCTGGATGCTACAGCACCCTGGATGCTGAGGCCTTGACTCTCAGTGCTGGCTGTCCTGCCTCCTTGGAGGGATGCTGTTTGCCAGGGTAGAGGGAATTTGAGCTGAGTAAATGGAAAGGCCTTCTAAGTTTCACTCTGTGAGCCTGCCCTTTCAAGAGTTGTTTAGCTCAGAGTTGTGTGGCTGCCCTGGACCCTCTATAGTCCACATAGGTCAAGAGGGAGGGAGGCCAGAAGGGAGAGAAGGATGTTGGGTGGCTTCTCCGAAGGTTTCCTGCTATGCTGAGTTCAGGGTACGCTGCAGGGGAGCCACCAAGGCTATCTCCATCACACGCTGTTCAGAGCAGCCATCAGGAGCAGGACCTGAGCTTCTTAGGCAACTGGAGCAGGGATTCATCTGTCTGAAGGTGAAAGCCAGCCCTATGATGTAGCTGTGCAGTGCTTTGGATTTTCTGGTGATCTGCGGACAGACTTAGGGTTTCTTATCTGTTTTCATTTCATGGAATTGGGTGAGATGGGAAGGGAAAAAAATGATTCAAAGACGGGGCCAAACTGCTCACCTATGGTGTTTCACCATAGAAGCTATGACAGCCAGGCCACCCCATCTGCATCTCTGTCCACCTTCCTGTCCCAGGGACAAGGTACCCAGCACCCACAACCTAAAGTAGACGAGGCCTATGTGGCTCAGGTTTCACAAGTTTCAGGCAGGCTCCAGGGCAGGAGCATCCTGGAGGGAGCGCATGCGGAGGAAAGATGCTCCATTCATGGTGGCCAGAAGCAGAGCAGTGAGACAGTGCCAGAAAGGAAATGACAAGGAGCAAGATATGGACCCCAAAGCTATGCCTCCAGGCCCCACGCAGGCATTTCCAGTAGTGTGCTCCTTAAGCCAGTTAAGTTAACTATGCAGCTTAACTGTCACAGGCTAAGCCTCCCTCACCAGCATGGGCCGAACCTTTCACCAGCACTTGCTTTGTCCATCTGAGCCACCAGGGGCCGCCATCAGGCAGGGGCAGGTGATTGATGATAACAGCCAAAGTGATGCTTTCAGTCCTGGCGGGGTCACTGGGGCCCTCCCACCTTTCTCCAGTCAGCATCATCCTCGAGTGGAAGCACTCAAGGACTTCACCTGTCCCCTATGCAGGCAACCATGTGGCCCATTGGGAGAAATGGTGAGGGAAAGCCAGAGCAAAGGAGAAATTTCCTTTGGTTCTCCCATAGGCAGGGGCAGGACATATGTGGAGTAGATCCCTCTTGCTGTCATCCAAGTGCCACCAGCACCTGCCGGGAGCCTGAGAGTCAGGACAGTGGGCCTTTTGGCTTGTCTTCCTTTTTCCATTCCCCTGATGAACCCATAGTCATCCTTCTCCTGGCACTAAGGGGGTCTGAGATCCTCAGTAAGATGGATGTTTTTCTTTTCCAGTTAAAGTTCACTCTGTACCTTTTTATTATTGCACAAGTTACAGGTGTTCCTCATAGAAAATACAGACAGGAGAGCTGGAGATGGTGGCATATGCCTGTGATCCCAGTACTCTGGGAGGCTGAGGTCGCAGATGTTGAGTTTGAGCTCAGCCCGGTGAGTGAGACCCTGTCTCAAAATAAAAAATAAAAAGGGACAAAAAAAAATAAATAAATAAAAAGGGACTTGGGATGTGGCTCAGTGCAAAGACCCTGGGGTTAATACTCAGTACTGCAAAAAGAAAAGAAAAAATTATAAACAAGAAAAAGGAATGGACCAAACACACCCATGGCCCCACTGTCAGAAACTAGCAGGGTTTATGTCTAGTGTGTGCAGTCTCCTAGGTGTCATTTACACAGAAGGGTTTGCAGAATTCATTTGTGCAAAAACTGGATCATGCTATGAATATTGCTTTGTAGCCTGTTTTTGTTGTCATTGCTGCTTACTTGTATTTTCAGGAACATCTTGACTGATGTTCACTTCTATTTTCATAAGAATGTTATTTCACTGATATACCACAATCGACTTAACCAGTCCACTTAGGCCTGTTTTCAAGTGCTAAGCCAGACATCAGCCACTGACCTGTTTCCAAAACTCTGCCACACTTTGAGATGCCAGAAGATTAATTTTCCAAATGGGAATTAGGAAATGATTATTCACATTATAAACCAGTCTGCAAACATGTACTCCAAAGAGCTTCTTTGAAAAATGGGGGGCCCCCAGGGCATTAAAGCTTCTACAGTATATAAAATCTCAGTTTACATCCATTGCATAGAGGGTGACATGTCTGTCTTCTATCCTTTCCTTTCTTCCATGGAGGTCTTTCCCACATCCACAAGGTGGGTGGGGGTGGTTTGTGTACCTACATGCATGTGCATACACATAAGCACATGTGTACATGTGTACACACAGGCAGGCACATGTGTTTGTAGCCTCGAGTACACAAGCACAGAAACACACACACAAAACCATGCACAACTGTATACATGCACACACAGGCACATACAGGCACCAGGGCACAAACGCTTAATGTTTGGATGCTTGTCCCTATTGTCACCCGAAGGGTGACATTAATTTAATTCCTTATTAATCACATCTATTTATCAAGTGATCTCCTAGCAACCATTCCCAGAGAATAAACTATGATTTCTTTCTAAAGGATCAAGGGAAATAGATGCTGATGAGGTGGGACAGGTCAGTGGCCCCAGCCTATGTGACTTATTATTTAATGAGACCAGCAGTCAGACCTCAGACAAGAAAATGCTTAGGGATTTTGAATGCAGCCAACTCTAAAATAAACCCCAGACCCCAGGCCTTCAGATTTGTGTCCACAGACTGGAGTGGATATGGCAGTGTTGCTATCCATCAAGTGGTACCACAAGCACTCAGCAAGAGCACCCAAAGGGCCCCAAGGGACAGGACCCCACAAGACCAGCAGAGAGGGCAAGGGTCCAGCCTAGGGAGGACACTGCCCATAGTGTGTGTGTGAGAGAGAGAGAGAGAGAGAGAGAGAGAGAGAGAGAGAGAGAGGGAGAGACCATGTGCGCTATAAACAACCCACAGCCATATTTTGGGCATCTTTGTATTCAACATCAGGTGTACACATTTAAAAATATACAACATCTATGTAAGCCTCTCAGACTCTAAGAGAGCAGGGAGGGGGCAGTTAGTATACTCACTACACCATGAAACCTCCACTTCTGCCTAATTCTGGAACTTTTACATCCTTTCCTGGTAAGCTACCTTACCTAGGTATATCTTAATTTAATCTTTAAAGTTGTTCTGTCTTAAGTTACCCCAACTTCCACCAACATTTTCCTATTTATGCTTAAGAACAAAACGGTTACGAACAAGTGAGCTCACAGAGCAGGAAGCCCGGGATCTGGTGATCATTTATCCGCCCCGCCCCCCCACCCCGCCCCTGCCCTTCAGCATCTGTTTTTGTCATCGGCACCAGGAACACAAGTGTGAACTTCCTCTCGGTAAATGAATGACCCTGGACAATCAGTCCAACCCCTCGTCCTTGGGTACTTGCCCGTGTTTGTTGAAGGCTGCTGGCAGGTTGGGAGGGTGCCCACAGTATCCAAGGGAATCAGTTCAGTGCCTGGCCTGCAGGTGGAGCTCAGGGAGTATATGCACTTTTCAACTATTATTTCTACCTGTGGGTAAACTACACATCACAAAAGTTACCTTCCTGACCTTTTTTAATTCAGTGGCATAAACACATTCATGTTGTTGTGTAACCATCAGTACTACCAACTGCCAGGACTCCTTCATCTTGCAAAACTCAGACTCTTCGTCTGGAACAACAGCTCCCCCTTTCTACCTCCTCCCAGCCCGTGGCAGCCTCTGCCTCTGTGGGCCTGACTACTCTGGAACCTCTTACAAGTGGAATATTACAGTATGTATGTCTTTTGGAGTCTGGCTTATTTCACTGAGCGTAATGTCCTTGTGTTTATGCTCTATGCTGTAGCAGCATCAGAATTTCCCCTCTTTTCGAGGCAGAGTCACATTCCCCTATGCATGATGCCACAGCCTTCGACTATTGGGAGACCAGCTGCCATGTGTGGATTGCATTTGTGTTAACCTGTCTGGATGGCCAGAAATAGGGTGCATCTGGAAACTCTCCAGTGCAATGAACCTCTGCACCCTATAAACACACTTCCAGACTGTCCCGCTGAAACCATTCTGCTGACAGCCTTTGGATGAGCAAGGCCAGATCCTCATGTGACTCCTGAGCATCAGCCTGCTTGGGGTGCGTTTCTGTGGCTCTCAGCCTTGGTGTTTCCCTAATCCTAGATACAATGGAGACCAGACCCCAGAGTGTTCAGTGCAACAGGCAAGACAACAATCACTGTAGCAACAGTGCGATCTTCATCAGAAATACTCGCTACATCGGTAAAGGCAAAGCACCTTGGTCTTCTACGTCTGTGACCGACTCTGCTTGTCAGACCTTCTGTCTTCTGTGTTTTAAGCTAGGAATTCCCCTTCTTCCTCTTGTATTTTCTCCCAAGATGTGTGTCTATCTTATTTTTATTAAGAAATGAAGGCTATATTTGTTAGATACTCAGGCTGCAGTTTAACAAGATCACCACCCCTACACTCATACGCCTTCCAGTTCTCCTCAGCTCTGCTGGATTCCTGGTACCCTGAACTCTAAGGAGAGGATGGGTCCATGTTCATTTCCTCTGCTGCCCTAACAGAGTTCCCCAGTCGGGCTCACTCAAACAGCAGGACTGTGTTCGCTTTGGGAGTGAGAGATAAAGGCCTTGGCAGGGTGGGTTTCTTGTGAAGCTGGTAAATAAAAGACCGTGTGCAGTCTCGAGGTGGCTGGCTCCACAGAGAGGCTGGGGAGAGGGAGAGGTGTCCTCTCTCCTTGGCTCTATATAGTCGTGTTTTCCCTTGCTGCTCACATGGTGGCCCCTCTGAGTCTGTCTACACTCTGATCTCCTCTGTGACACCCATCCCTTGGATTAGGACCTTAATGGCTTCATTTTAACTCTATCACCTCTTTAAAGACTCTCTCCAAACAGTCGTGTTGGGAGTCCTGGGGTTTTGAACTTCAGCACGTGATTTTTCCAGGGGCCATGACTGCACATCATAGGGCCTGACACTGTCATGCCCGGGTGAGCTGGGCACCATCAAGAGGTTTACTTTCATGAATAGCCCCTGTGCCCCACTTCCTCTAGCATCTCTGTTTAATCAGCCACCTCCAACAGCACATAGCCTCTACTTCTGAGTTCTCACTGCTGGGTGTATTGCAATGGTGCTGAATCAAAACAAAGCTCTCCGGTTACAGATTTCTGCCTTCCTGCTCCAAGACTCGACGAGCCTTGCAGTCAGCAGGATGCTGGAACTCAGATGCAGCGCCCACCTGATCGATTTGTGCCACCAGAACAGTCTGTTTACTTTTCTGTCTCTCCACTCCACCAAGGTCAATGTCTCAATGGTGTCATGTTGCAGTGAAGCCTGCACCACAGGCCTCCACCCTCTTCCACTTCATTTGGGGAGAATCACACAACTGTCCCTGCCCCAACGATCTGAGTCTCTGGGTCAGCTGGTCTGCTTCTACAGTCCCCAATTCCAAGGACTTAGCTCTTGGAAGCCACATCCAAGGCTGTGTGGACTGGCCAAGGTGGCTGGTTGTGTTTATTGTGATAAAACCTAACAACCTGACCTCCATATCCCCAGAATGGGCACATGCTGCCCTGGCCTGTGGCTACCCTGATCTGTGGCCAGTATCAGGCCAGATGATAGCTCACTCAATTGCCAGTGTTTGTCCTACGTGGAGCCCAGACCCCAGCCGTGCCCAAGGGCCCTGGGTTTGCTAGAGTGATCAGGAAGAGTCTCCATGGTGCTTCAGCAGTGGCCTTGGGAGCACACATTATCAGGGAGACCCGGACCTCATCAGCTGGTGCTAGTCTGCTTTTGGAACTCTGTGCCCTCCAACCCATACCTGCTCACGGGAGAGGGGGCTTTGTTGCTCCAGGTAAGGCAGGCAGTAGCCTTGGAGGACATGAAAGGAAATGGGCAAACACAGCAAGACATTGACCAAGATCAGAAGGCCAGAACCAGAGCTGCTAGAGGAGGGAAAGGAGAGAAGAGGGAGGAGAAAAGAGGAGGAAAGAGAAGAGGAAATGAGAAGGAGGGGAAGAAAGCTCACAGCGGGTGGCTGCTGAGGGCCGCACATACAGTGTAGACAGGAATCTTCCTGAGCCCAACTCTTTCCTGGGAAGGGACAGACAGAAAACAGTCTGCAGTTACAAGACTGTGCCCTTTATTCAGTGTAAGGCTTTTCCTGATGTTCTCATCAGTACAAATATTTTTTATATGTGTGTGTGATATCAGGTCTGCACGTAATGGAGCAACAACACCTGATGTGATTATTACATAATGAGGCAAGTTCCCTAAATCAAATAAGAAAATCAAAATCCTATTGTGTGTTTTATATATGTTTGTGACTTTTTAAAAGGGGGGGTGTTAACATTTTATTTTAATTTTTTGCTGATGGTAGGTCCTTTTCCAAGAAATTCTTTTTTATTTTTTTAAATTATTTTTGTACTTGTGCATTGGGCAACCCCACAAATTCTGTAGAATCTGCTGTGTCAGCAGTCTGAAAAATGAAGTGATATTAAACACAACCAAAGTCCCCCTAATTCACTTCAAATCTGCCTCTGTGCTCCTCTCCCTGCTCCTCAGCCCCCAGACCCTCCATTCAAGCAGTAACTGAACAGTGGGAGAAAAGATGCCTATCAGTACTGCTGTGAGTGACACTGGCTCATCTTCTATTTAATCTTCATTGATTATTACTTACAAATAGCCACCCTTCCCAACACCCTTCCATAGGCAAGCACATGCACCCCTCCTCCCCAGCACTGTCATAAAGCATTGTCACCTGTCACACACAGACACCATCCTTAAACACTGCCACTCTGCAGCAGGACACAGGGAGCTACCAGGCCCCCCGGGCTGTGCCCAAACAGAAGCTTAGCCCCAGGTGTTCTGCATGGTGGGCAGTGTGCCATGGGAGACTGGGATTGGGAGTATGGCATGAATCTGGTGTGTGGAGACAAGAATGGCCACACACTCACAGAAAAACAAATGAAACCTAAGCTACCACACTCTGATCCTTCATTTAGCACCTGCCTTCACTCACACTCAGAGGCTCTGCAGTCTGGAGTTTGGAGTAAGACACTGCTTATTCCATGGGAAGCCCCTGGCTGTGGGCAACTGGCTCCTGACCAAAGCATACCAAGGCAGCAGGCATCTCTCCCTCCCTCACCTTGCCAGGTTCCACTTTATTTTTTTCCCTCTTGCCCTCCCCACAAAACGAATCTTGATTTAAGAAATCAGACCTGGCAGCTGTATCTCATCTTTAACATGCTCCAATTGCCAGGATCTGGAAAATCTGCTATGGGCAGGCGGGATTGCTTCCAAATGCATTTCCAGCGCGGTGGATTTAGTGAGGACACACTCGGCAGAACGCATCTGCATATTGCACGGCTCACGGGCCCAGGGACTGCTGCCAAGATAAAACCGTGGCCTCTGAGAAGATCCCCAAATCTGAGCATGTTCCGTTGTGGCCACTTTTTTCCACGGGGAGTCTCTGACCTGGGCCGAGTGTGGAAGGAGAAGAGAAAAGGCTCTGCAGAAAGCACATTGTCTTTAGTTAATCTGAGACGTCAGGCTGTCTGATTTGGTTACTGATCCCTCTAAAGGTGAGCCTCTTCCAGAACTTTAGGAAGTTATTCAGTTGGGGTAGGATGGCAGAGAGATGAATTAAAACAAGTGACAAGCTGTCACGCTTAGTACTGAATGAAGGCAGATCAGCAGTGGCACGAGCGTCCATGAGCACTGGCTGCTGTTTTCAGGTGATAAATGAATGAGTGCAGCCTGCCCAGATAAGCTGAGGTCTCTGCAGAGGCAAGACTCAGGAGGCAGCCGCCAGTCGCTGTCCAGGGTTCTGATCCCTGCTCTTCCCACATTCTGTAGGGGACCTATTTATGTAAGAAGCCAAATGTGCACTGGAAAAAGACACGGGGGCCTCAG
Organism: Dinomys branickii; assembly: GCA_004027595.1. Lineage (NCBI taxonomy): Eukaryota > Metazoa > Chordata > Mammalia > Rodentia > Dinomyidae > Dinomys > Dinomys branickii. The sequence continues at coordinate 19,884 of PVLD010000721.1, forward strand.
CGGCAGGATGGAATGAAAAGTGTATCTGGTCTAGTCTAATAGGCTCTGGACTCTGGTCCCAAATTCTGCTGAGAACTTTCAAAAGTAGAGAACCTTAAGAGAAAGCAGTGCCTTGTTGGAGAGGAGTGAAAAACCAGCTTCAGTTTGTCTGGCCTTTCTGACCGTGGACTGTAGCCACATGGACGCAGCCAGAGAGCTCAGTAGCACACAGTATAGATGTGCACCTGCTCTGTGAGTCTGGCATGAGACTGTGCCGTTGCTTCCCAAGTTCTAGCCGACTCCATCCCAATAGAGGGCTCTTTCTCAGTCCTGCTTCGCTCCCCGCCCTGTAAGCAGCTGGGGCCCTGGAGGCCACTGTTTGTCATCCCCACATCAGGTCATTTATGGGCTGCACCATTCCATCACTTCCGGGCAGCTCTTCTGTTATTTTATCCACCCTGAACATGGCAAGTCAACTAAAGAAAGAGTGACTTGGTGTGAGCATTAGATGAGAACCTGAGGAAACTCCTGACAACATCCCCAAGACTTGAGTAGGTCACTTTACCATGCAAGTTCTTAATTTCCTTACCTGTTGGATAGAGATAACGAGACCTACCCTGCCAACCTTTTAGGACTGTTGCATCAGAAAATACCTATAAGTGGCTTTTTAAAAACTTTGAAATAGAATATAAATACAAGGCATTGATATTCATGGCATTGCAAAGAAAAGATGCTTCTCAGACCTCTGTCTCTAGTGTTCCAGCCAACCAAAGTCTTCAGGGGCCCCTTTTCAGGGGGGTGGAGGGCAGGGGCAGATATAAAACCCCATAAAGTCAAAGCAAAGCCTTCAGGGAGGAATCGTCCTTTATACAAACTCCAGAAAGAAAGACTAGATTCCAAAATGAAGTCTCTTTCCTTCTTACTTTCCTAATATAAAAGGAACAGGTGATTTTCCCCAAAAACGCAGTTTTGTGTTTGTGGAATCAGAGTACGATAGTCAGAGGTCTCTGGTGGCAGAATTCAGTGGAGGAAAGAAAGCAAAAGGATCTCTTCTAAGCATTTGGCATCCTGCTGTTCTCTCATTATACAGCCAGAGCAGCCCAGCGTTATCCTCTGAGCGTCGAACACTTCCGGGGCTGTGAGTGGGGGAGGGGTGCACACGTGCAGAGCTGCATGTAAGTGAAAGTGCAAATATGTTACATTACAGACTGACATTTTAATTCCTGCCTTCAGACAATATTTATTGAAGACTTTCTATGTGTTAGGGACTGGTGACAATGCCCCCATATCCTCTGGTCACTGTCCTATTCTCTGATGTATCCTGAAATCTTGGAAGCTCACGATTTTCTTTGGTTTTGAGACCTCTTTATTACCCCTAGAATGATTGTTGGAAGATTCATAATAGTTTAAATGAGTCTTGGAATGGGGGATCATGGGAAATTGGTGATGGGGCTCCAATGGCTGGCTTTAGGGCTTCTAAGGTACAGCATCTCATTAGGTGGCAGAGGCTGGTTATGGTCAAACCTGTGTCTCCTATCCAGGATTGAGATATGGGTATTGTGAAATGCAAGATCCAACAGTGTGTTGGAATAAGCTAAGTCACATGGTGCCCCAGTTTCTTGTATCCAGCCTACAAAGACAGTCTCCTTTCTTCCTCCAGAACATAGAGAAGCCCATGGGGCCATCTAGAAAGGCTCTAGGAATGGTGGGGTGAAAAGGGTTGTATTTTCACTGTGCTCTGTGAATACAGGGACTCTCCTGCATTGCTGCCTGCCCTGAGAACAGAGATCAAAGGGGCCTTCACAGGGAGCTTAGCTTTTGGTCCTGCCTCCCTGGGCAGTGAGCCTTTCCAGTTCTGCAGCTCCTGTTACTGATGCCACAGGGGGATCATTCAGTTCAAGGAGGTGGACTAATGAACAGGGCTCTGGGTGCATCCTCAGCCCCATTCTTCTTGCCTGGTGGAGGTGCATCCCCAACCAAGAGCTTTTGCCAGCTGCTTCAGTAAATTCTCACATAGGAAGCCAAGTGCTACAAACACCTACTCTATTTCATTACAGATCCATGTGGGCCAGCACACTAAGCAGAGCCCCTTTTTCTCCACCACATTCCCCACCCCACTGATGAAGTTACCCTGAATCCAAAGTGTGGGGCGCCGAGAGAGAGAGTGCCACAGCTTTGTCCTAATACCTGGGTGATTCCTAAGAGAGAAAATAACCTCACAAAGGAGCCCCAGGGCACCCACACCCATGGGGTTTGTGCTCTAGCTATCAGAGCTGACATTTATACTGACATTTATACTATTAATTTTAAGACACATTATTTCTTCTCTATACATGTAGACTCATTTTGGGGGTCAGCTAAATAAGCCTCTTCATTAACTACAAGCTGGTATTTTCTTGTGATCCTTCATTCCCCAGCTTCCACCCCTCACCTATAACTTGCTTTTTCTCTCTTGAAGTCCCAGAGAGAGAGAGAGATATGAGAGGTGTAGGGAAAAGTTAGGCAAGAGAATCTTTCCAGAAAATCATGGAGCTACACAGTGGGGAGGATCTGCCCCACCAGCCCCCCACCCTGCAGCACAGATTTCTGTTTCTGGGAGAAGACAGCCACATCAGTCAAGGGCACAGTGACCAGGGCTTGGAGCTTGGGCTGTAGAAGAATTGGTTTGCATGTATGAGGGCACCTCTGTGTCCTCCATTCATCATATGGAAAGGAGAGCCTCCAGAGGTACAATGAGATGCACATAATCTATGCCTGTCCATCTGCCTTGTCAAAGATGACAGCAGCTCTGGTTTGGGTAAGCCTTAATCCTCGATATCATTCATTTCCCTTGGGGCTGACCTCTGGAGGTCCTCAGCAAGGGCCTGTGTGTCAATCTCAGATTTCACTTGCTAACTACTTGTCCCCAGAGCCAACCCCTCCCCTGAGTGTATGAAGAATGCACATTGCAATGTCCTGGTGTGCACACCGCTTCCCATGTGCCACACACAGCCTTGTCCTGCATCCCCACAAGAAGCCCACGCAGCTGACACATGAGGAATAAGGAGTCTCCATCTCCCAGGAGAGGAAAGCAAGGTCCCCGAGGTTCAGTGGTTTTCAGAGACTTACAAAGCAAGGAAGATCTCCAACTGCAGTGGCCTGCTCGGGAGCTGGGGGAGTGATCCTTGTCCTGAATGTTCCTGCTGCCCTGGCCCACCTTTCCTGTTCCTTTACCAGATTCACCATACTCCCAAGAGACTGTCTTCCAAAAGCTTCCATGGTGGCCCCAGCCTGAGAACTTTCCTCTGCCAAGTACATGGGCCTCAGGGCATGTGACCAACCTCCCAGAGGCACCTGCCTGTCTCCCACCCTTCCTCACTGCTGAGAAGTTTCCAGGGCCTTAGAAAGCCCTGCCAAACCCTGGCAACCTCTAGGTACTTCACTTTTTCGAGAACCCACCTGTTGGTGGGGTATGCATTGAGAAGTGAGCACCTGTCTCTCTTGTGTCCCTGTTAGAGGCAGGGCTAGAGCTGTCCCTACTGCCCCTACCCCAGGATTAGTTATTTTTAGCAATTGATGTTATTGATGCTGTGTTTGCTAGAGGAAGCCACCAGAGAGCTGTTCTTCCAACTCATTACATTGAGAGTTGAACTACCCCCTTTTTATATAAATCCTGACACATAAAGATGAAATACGCTATTTTCTGGGGGAAGCTCAGAACCAGAGGCCAAGTGCTAGGAGGTGGCTTTGAGTGCCGGAAGCTGTGCTAGAGATAACTCTGGAGGGGGAAGCCCCGATATCTGTTCCCTGGGCCAGGAGGCTGGGCTGGGTCTGAAGTTACAGCTGGGAGGCACAGATCTAGCCATGCTCAGCACTGAAAGGGAGAAGCCCGGGAACTGTGTGGGTGGAAAATGCAGAGATACTTTTTGGAGGCACCAGCTTGGATAGTGGAGGGCAGAGGGACTTTTTGATGGAGGTTGAGAATTTGACTTCTTCTGCACCTGCCAAGGGCCAGCAAGGTCCTCAGTCCAAGTGCTCAGTAGTCCACATAATTGATCCTGTGTATCAGCATTGGTCTCTGGGAAAGAAGCAGGTCTGGTTTGGGAACACACTCTGCACTTCCTCAGCCCTCAGCCCCTGCTCTGTAGCCTTAAAGGCACTGAGCCCAGGGCTCTAGGACAGCTCCCCTCTACAGGGACCTCCACCAATCTGGCCTGAGCCTGCAGAGTGGGCAGAGAGGCTGCCAGAATTATCATAGAGGCCTGGTGCCCTTCTCTGCCCTAGAGGAAATTCTTTCAGGATGTCATGGGCAGCAGAGAGTTGGAGCTATAAGGTCCTGTGCCATCATTCTCCAGGAAGATGCCCTTCCCCAGCTGTTCACTATATGTGCAGTATCCTGAGTGGTCCCCCACCCTGTCCCTGCTTTTCAGCCCCTCTCCATCCCTGCCACTTACATTTCACCCTCACCAAACATCACAACACCCCACAATTGGAGCCAGTGCCTCTTTCTGAGGACTTGTGCTCCACCTCAGGGACTCCTTCTGCCTAGAATTCTCTGTTTCTCCCCATTGCCTCTCTGGAGAAGGATGAACTCCAGGAACAGGGAAGATGGAGGACCTGGAGGTAGGGGGTTCACACGTGGTAGGTTTGCCAAGAATTTCACAGAGCCTTTGAGCTGGAATGCAACCAGATGTAGGGGAACCTCTTGCCCCCTGACTGGGTGTCCTTCTTCCTCGCCTCCCCACACTCAGTGCAGACCTAACTAGAGGAAAAGTGTACCCATGGGGTCCAGTCTCCTTTCTCTCTACAGACACAGCTACTGGGGTCCAACAGTAGTGGGACCAGGAAGTCCTGGGAGCTGGAGGCTCTGGAGTTGCCAGGCACAAGTGTTGTTTGTCTATGCTTTGGCTCCTGGGAGCAGGAAAGCAAGTCCTGCTGCCTTAGTGAGGGCAGGAGTGTTGGACATGACCGTGCAGAGGAGGCCAAGAAGATGACCAGCACTTACAGGCAAGCATCCTTGCTCCTCCAGGCCACCATCTGTGGTCTGCCAGCAAGAGGTTGTCCTCGTCTGTGGGACTATCTACTCACCCAGGGCCAGAGGTGCACCAGGACACCTGTGGAGTTAGGGAATGCATTACTGGTGGACAGAATCAGTCCCCATGTTGCTTCCCCAAGGTCTCTGGCTGAAGGGTCCCATCTGGAAGAGGATGGACATGTATCTATCAGATGGCATGAGGAGCCCAGACCAGGTTCCCACCACTGTCTGAGTACCTTCCTTCTGGGCATTTCCACCTACTCACAGTTCCTGGGAGTAAGGCTGGACCTGCTTCTCCAGCTTCCGTGTTAGCACACAGGCCAAATCCATCTCTGCAGGGCCCTGCCTAAACTTTTCTAACATCAAAGAAAAGAACTGAAAAATGGGAATTCCCTAGTACAGGATTAACCCTGTTCATGAGCTTTGTCCCATATCAGGGGAAACCAGCCCCAGAATGTAGAGTCTTGCAGCACAGCTAACAAGTATCAGTGGCTCCCTTCTGGTGCTTTCCCTATTCAGTGGGCTTTGCCAGCCTTTAGGTGCAGCTACAGGAGACAAGGAGAGCTGAGGAAGTGACACAAGCAGCAGTCAGGAGAGGAGAGCATCCTTTCTCCTGGTGAGCCAGGATTGTAGGTGGCAGCTGGCAACATGGGCAAAGTGGCCACAAGAGGTGACAGGGGTCTGCCCCTCAAAGTCTCTCCTGCAGCTGAGAAGCCTAAGACTGTCAGGCTCGCCTAAGAGGTAGAAAGTTCTAGAAAGTTCCTGGTGACCACTAGGGCACAGGAGCCAACCAGTCTCCACAATGCCAATCAAATCAGTCGTACACAATGCAAAAGGGTCCCTGCAAGTGCACAGAGAGGGCTGTTTATCCACAATAGCCACAGACTTCTGCGTAAGCACCCAGATTCTGGGAGGCTACTGTAGTACCATCTGGCCTCAGTGGCCTCCCTACCCATCAACTTCCTGCGTAGATCAGATGTACCCACATGAACAGAACCCACTCCTCAAAAATGCAAGCATCTCAAGGCAGATAAAGGAGCAGGTGTTTTTTGGCAAATCAATGGATCTTTGGAACTATGCAGGCTACCAGTGGGATGCCTTAGGGCCCAGCTTTTCTAGTGCAGTTAAATATTTGTTTACAGACCATTACCCACTTGATGAAGAGACTTTGGGGCAGGAGAAAATTGTATGCCAGAGTATGTGGATCCAATGCTAATCGAAGATGGTCAGAAATGAAGATAAATCATCCCTGCAATTGTCATATAAATTAGTGGGCAAATGTATGGGTAGGAACAAACACCATTTTTATCCACATGGAACTTTTTACCAGCTGACCCTGGCCTGAAAACAAGAGAGGGCAATGGGATTTTCCCATTTTAGGTGTCCACTTGGCTGGGACAGTAAATGTGGACCTGGTCATTCTCAACTTCTCCATGTGGGTCCTAGGAGCCAGGCAGAGGAGAACTTGGCTGCTCTTTGCCAAGTGCCTCCCTCACAGCAGGTGATTTTAGTATCACCTCCCCAATCACCCACCACCTCTGTCAGGCAGCTTACACCACTCCCATTTTTTAAAGAGCAGAATATATTTATTGAGGGAAAGAAAGCTTCCAAGAAAGGGACAGAAGAGGGGCCCGAGTGGGTTACCCAGGACTCTGTCTTTTCTAGGGACTTTTATAGAGCAAAACCACTAGGTGAGGCAGGTGCAAGGTAGGGGAAATGGAAACTGTGGTCAGCCAATAAGAATTGTTCAGGCAAAGTGATTAAATTGAAATCAAATGGGGAAGCAAGTCACGTAGCAGGCGGGCTCAAATATAGAACAGGGGCTTTTCCTGTAGGGGTTGAATCAATGACTCTTCAAGGTGATGGCTACCTATTTACCATTCCCATGTTGCACATGAGCAAACCAAGGCTCAACAGGTGGAGTCACTTGTCCAGTGTCACACAGGTGGTAAACATCTGGGCAGGATTTCAAATCTATGGCCGTCTGTTTATAAAGCTCTGGCTGCTTCAATGTGGCCCTCCTCCCGAGCTTGCTGGCTCTCTAGCCTGATGTCTTTGAAGACAGCAACCAGGGAAACAAAGTCTCTATCTCCAGGCCAATCTCCCGCTTCCGCTACAAGCCTTCATCCTCTCGAGGTGCCCAGGCCCAATCACTGCACACCCCCGAACCCTTTCATTGTAATGACTTTCTCATTATCGCTGCTGTTTCTTGAACAAATGAAGGCACTTGATTCAGGACTGTGGGAATAACAAAGGCTTAAGGGACCTATGAAATACTATAGTGTGGTTAATAATATTGCTTAGTTAGAGTGGGCTGATGAGGTCCACAATCTCCCAGTAGAGTGTTTGGCAAAAGCTAAATAAAAAGAAGCAAATAGAATGATTTCAGGGCTCCAGGAGGATCAAATTCCTCTCACAGAATTCAAGATTCTTTCAGGGCTAAGACCAAGACCTTCTCTCCTCCAGGTGGTCTGTATTTATTTGGTTATCAGAAGAAGGGAGGGGAGTATTCAAGAAGGGCAGAATTACTCAAGGACTTCTCTAAGTGAAGTGTTAAATTAATCCACCCAGGAGTGAGATGCCTGAGGCTACAGTCTTAATCTAGTTGAGGTTGAATCCAGGCGATCTTATCTTATGCTTTGAGGCTTTCCAGCTTCATCTGCCATTAGTAGGGATTAGTGATTCTTGGAGGTTTACTTACTATGAGTCCACTGCCTATCTCCAGACAAGGAACCTAGACCTTGAATAGACTCACAAGTAAACATGAAAAGCCCATTGGTTAATTTAAGTCTGCTCAGGGCTGCTTCCTAGTGATCTCCATCACTATAACCCATACTTTATTCTCCCAAATATTTCCTAAACCCCAAAGTACATGCCAACTTCATGAGCCACTCTCTCCCACAACCCTGTGTTTGAGACAGACTGTCTACTTCTGGTCGATGCCTTGAAAACATGGCCCACAGCAGCCATGCAGTTCTGTGTATTGAATCCAACATTCAAGGCAACAACACCACACTGCACACTGATCAGGGAAATGGGCTAATATTAAGAGAGACTCTCAGGGATAGCAGGTCCAAAAATGTAGTCCTGGGCTGCCGATGCATCCTCCCCACCTTCAGGTCTCTGAAAACCCTCTTGCCAGCACACACCACAAATCTCACCCTGATTCTGTGAACCTCTAAACCCAAACTATGTTACCACATAAGAACAGAATTAGTATCTTAACATGGGGGACTCTTATCTATTTCATTTGTTCTGGAAGCTATGAACAAAGAACCATGAAGTAAACCAACCTACCCACTGTGGCTGCTCCTGTTCCACATGACAAATCACTGAAGACCTCAGCAAGTGTGCTCTCCATCCTGGCCTTCATTTCTTTTCTGAAAATGAAAGCTTTCTGGGCCTGCTTATAAACAAAATCCCTCAGCCTGTTTGCCTAGGCTTCTGGTGGTTTCTTCTCCTTGCCACTGGGTCCTGTTCCTCACACCCAAGAAGTAAAACCCAGGAAGAGCCCATGACTAGGTGCCTCAAACTCAAACCACTTCAAAGAAGTTAACGTTCCTGCAGGTCAGCCTGCGCCAAGGGTCAGCCTGGCTCTCTGGAGGTCCATCACCCCAGTCCTGCCCACAGGCTTCCCTGAAACCTTGAAATAACTCTTGTCCACTCATGCTAGACTTGGAAGAGGCATTGGCACCTAAACCACCAGAGGCCTCCAGAATGCTTGGTGAGTGTAAAGCAATGGCAGGCTGCACTCTGAGGTCTTATGTTCCAGGCCAGCTAGGCAGGTTCAGGGCAAGGTATCCCACCTGATCAGCTATCTCCTCTCCCCAGCCCCAGTTCCTCAAGGGCCCCCTTAGTCAGCAGCCAGCCCAGCGCCCGAGGTCACCCTCCTTACTCTCTTCTCTCTGCTTTGGTGAAGGCACCAGCTTCCCAATGAGGCTTTCAGGTAAATAAACATGAAGTACACTGAGCCAGCCATTCAGGCTGGGTACAAGCTACAGGTCCAATTCACTCTCATCATTTTTCATTCTGAATGAAATTAAGCTCCCAAGAGCATAAAAGAGCCCTTTTCTAAGAAGGAAATTCATCAGTGAATCCCTGAGGGGAAAAACATTTTGACATGGAAGTTTCCCTGCACTTTATTCAGCCAACACAGCGAGGTTCCCTCTCCCTGTATGGTATTCTCAATCAACTTGCTCACTGATCTGTTTGGGGGAGCGTCTCCCCCACCCCCCAGAGGCCCAACCCCGTCCTTGGCTCTCCAAACCCCTCCGGAGTGGCCTAAGTCAGTAATAAGCTGCAGGGCATTTGGTCAGCACTATCTCAAGAAACAAATAAAACCTCAGCACAGTCCCACAACCTCTGAATTAATGTCACTCTCCCATGTCCCCACACCCCTCAGCATTTTCTTTCCAGATATATGTGCCTCAGCAAAGTCCATGGACCAACTCAACGATGATCAAATTAATGGGTCGTGCCTGTGTTGACACATGTTTTCAGCCCAATGACTTGTTTATTTCCCTGGTGATGGCTGCCTTCATTAGGGTCCCTGAGCACCCAGTGCCCGCCCGGGTAAGATTGACCAGTTGCAGCATTAGGCATAGATTTACTTTAAAAAAAAGAAGCACCTTCAAGGCTACATATTGATTTTAACACCTTTTGATGTATAGAAAGCCCTTGAGGAAGGCAGTTAAATACACACGCCACCACTCATGAATTTCAGCCAGGCTCTCCAATCTGATCACTGAGCAGGATTTGGGCTGAGATGGACACGAGGGCCATGCAGATGGGAATACAGATAAGGAGCCCAAAGGGCAGCAGGGCCAGCCCAAGATAACCACCCCATAGCACTCACTGGCTCCTGCCAGGCTCCAGTATCCCAGATGGCTCCCACCACAGCTCTGAGTCCTTCCCTCAATTCTGCCCAGTTCTGCCATTGACAAAGAAAGGCGCTTCGGCTTGAAGAGGTGATAAAGCTCCTAGTCCACAGCACTGGGCTATGCAAAGACTGGGACCCACATCTATCTGGCCCCAAGCCCTTGTAGAATCCACCTGCCAGTAGAGGTGGCAGATGTAAGCTGGAGATGGCAGGAGGTCACCTCTCAGGCAGCCCATGGTTGGCTTGCTGGCTCCCCTCTCCTTCAGAATTAGGGAGCTTCTGCCTAGAATGTTTAAGTCACACATGATGGACAACAGAACTGTCCTATGTCCCTTCTCCAGGATGGCATCTTGCAGTCTGCTCACACAAGTACCCATAAGATGGTAGCTTTTATTTTCTGATGGAGCAATGGTCTCATTAGACAGATGTGTATACCCACAAATGTATGCATGTGTGTTAGGTCATGACTTCTGTCTAGACAGGTATATATTGCTTCGGTCTCTTGTATGGGCCTGGTGGCATTCTTCATGGTAACAGCTGGCTTTTCCTCTGAATTGCCCACTACCAACTAGAGTATTCTGAGAACCATAGGCACACATAGACAGATACAGACACATGTAGACAGATACAGATACACATAGACAAATATAGACACACAGACTCACATGCACGCGCACACACACACACACACACACACACACACACACACACACACACTCGCATGCACGCACATACACACATACACTGCCTGTTGGACCAGTGTCTCATACCAGTGATGCCTGGGGCGCAGAGGCCTTCCAACGACTCCCCTAGAAAACCTAACCCATTCTCCTCATTTCTCAATAACAAACACCCACTTTTCTGAGAAACTGTCCCCCTGCTGGAGCAGCCTGGCAGGATCCAGAGTCTACACAGGATGAAGTTGATGTCTGCATCCTGAATGTGTCTGGGACATGCTTTCCATGGTAGCTGCATTTGCTGGCTGTGGGGATCCAGGCAGCGACCCCGAGGAGTTTGCATTTATTGAGCAAATGCTAGCTTGGCAGAGCACGGTGGCAGTAGCAGGTGACCAGTGCTAGCATGTTAACCTATTAGGACAGGGTCCTGTGCACCCTCCTTTCCCGGTCACTTGATGCCCACCAAGCACCCTCCACACAGTAAGGAGAGGCACACTCCACTCCAGAGATCTTGACTTCCGCTGAGAAATCCCAGGACACAAAAGTTGGGAAGATGCAATAGCGGTGCAAACCAAGAACTGAGGCAGTCTGTCTGTAAATCTGGAGCACCTACTGAATGCCAGGTCCCATTCCCATAACGTGCAGCCCAGAGGGGCAAGATGCAGGTCTCTATTATCTGATTTTGTCTTGTTATCCTGCTAACTCCTAAGAATCAGGGACTTCCACTCCCTGCCCTGCCTTGCCCTCCCTGTCACAATGGGACTTCAAGCTAGGCAGACCAGGATTGTAGTCCCTGTTCTGCCACTGCCTGGAGCTCTCTAAGCCTCAGTTTCCTCCCCTGTAAAATGGGTGGGTGCCTGCTAGGGAATTCAGAGGAACACAAAAGAAAGCAGACTAAATGGTGCCTGGGAAGGCAGCCAGCCCCACAGAAGCACTCAGCGAGGACTGGTTGTTGATGCTGCTTCCTTGGGACCCAGATAGGGTCTGGATACTGGCCCTGTACTCACAGTGTGACCTGTCCTCTCCCGACTTTCATTCCCTTCTCTGTCATCAGGGGGCTGGGCCAGGTGACCGCGGAGTCCTTGTCCCAGCATCACTGGCCCCGGCCACTCCAGCTAAGTGCACGGAGGGCCACCTCCTGGTACACGACTGCAGTCTGCATCCTGGGCAGGGACAGCTAGGTCAGCGGCACCCTTGGTGTGAGGGCTGCAGGCCAAGTGGCATCAAGCTGTGACGGCTGCAGTCAGCAGAGCTGAGCTCCAGGCTGGGTTCAGACCTGGCCAGTGGGTGGTGCAGGGCTACAACTGAGACCGGGGTGCAGTCTGCGCATTCTCTGGCCCCCACTTGCTGGGCAGGTGACTTACCAGTAGGATCCAGCTGAGCAGGAGCCAGCTGTCTGAAGCCACCAGGAGGGTAGGTCAGAAAGTCTCTCTTCAAATCCCCATCCTAGGTGCAAAAGTCCTTGGCATGCACTCAAGGTGTCCCATCAGACAGGGAGAGGCCAACGGGCTCCAAGAGCAGGTGTCTTGGCTTTTCTGAGGAGGGAGATAGAGACTCCTCTTTCCTGAGATGCTATTTCTGCATCTAGAGTGCACATCTGGGCCTGGGGAGCAGGGCTGTGGGGTCCTGGTACTGCTGTTGTCCACGACTAGAGCAGGGACACCATGGCTACAACAGATCCATGTCTTAGTTTCACTGACACAATCCCAGTTCTAAGTGTATCACCTCCTTTTCACTACACATTCCAGAAATCTTAAAATTCTACATACATTTGCAGTCTAGGCAAGAGTTCCATTGGAAGATGGCCCCCACCCTGCTGTACAGCTCTTAGGGTCTCCATTGAACAGAACACTGGAGCTCCACAAGGGAGCCCTCCATAAACTCCTTCCCTGTAGGCACCCAGGCCATAGCAGCAAGGCCCAGGAACCGTCATGGCGACCATGGCATGGCTTTGGGGTCTACATGCTTGTCTCCTGAGCACTCAAGCTTCTGCTTCCTTCTACAAACATCTTTTTCTGACCACTACCCCACCCCTCCAGCCAGCCAGCCTCTACCCTTGACCCAGGGGAGTCTTCAAGATATCCCCACGCTGTGGGCTGAAGCTCCAGCTTGAAAGGTGGTTTGGGAAGGTGGGCAGAGGTTCAGGGCAGCTGGTGCTCTTGGCTTACACACCCTCAGTTCTAACTGCAGAGATTGGGCCACGGGTTGATTTATGGTGTTTCAAAGCTGACTGTGGGAATGTCTTCTGGTCTCTAAATTAGTCATGAAGTCAGATCCCACCAGCACAATTAGAACCCTCAGCTAATGATTATTTATGGAGTTTGGAATGCACAGTAACCTGATTATATTAAATATTAAACCCGATTGTAATACTTACATCTGTATTTACAGTATGAGGTACAGGACAAGCTACCCCCACCCACTGGAGTCCTTTGAGAGGTTTGGGCAAAGCCGGGAAGGTAGAGGCACCACCCAGTGGCTAACCCCAAGGAGTGTGAGGCTGGGCCCTCAAAGTTCCCTGTGCTCCCCTGGAAGGTGGTGCTCAGCTTGCCTAGTATCCCCTCTTCCACCCAACCTGAGCAATAGGCTCCAAGCCTGGAGTATGTGGAAGAGCAAGGCCACTGTCCGCACTGCTAGTTCTGTGTTGGAGGCAACGGGGGGAGAGGGCTGCAGAGTCTGGGCTCCTGGGGCCCTGCATGCCCCCCCACTACCTTGGGCAGCAAACTTCCCAGGCCTCCTCTGTACAGGAGCTAGGGAAGGTGGGTGAGTCAAGACACACAAATTGCTTAGAGTCGCTCTTCAGGAAACATTCCCTTTCCAAGTAGAAATTTATTAAGATATAATTCATACACCATAGAATCCCCCTCCTGCAGTGAAACTTCAAGGCTTTTAGCGCATTTGCAGAGTTGTTCCACCATTGCCACAGTCAGTGTTAGAGCATAGAAGAAGCTCTGCATCCCTCAGCACTCACCACCCTGGGCCCAGCCCCAGAGCCCCACAAACACTCCAACCCCTCCCCTAGGCCTCGTGCATCTGTCTGCTCCTGACATTCCCCAGGAACAGACTCACATACCTTCCCTACTGGCTTCTGTCACTTGAGGTCCACACAGTGTTCAGTGGCATGGCTGGACCACAATGTCTATCCACTATTCCTGTGATGGCATTTGGGTCATTCCTGTTTCTTAGCTGTTGTGGACAGTGCTGTGGCCAACACTGTGTGGACACGTACCTGTGTGTCTTGCCAGCAGATGTGGGGCAGATAGAGCACCTGGGTAAAAAGGCAGTTCTGTGGTAGTAGCAGCCTCAGCTCTGATAGTCCTGGGCCCAAGCCCTGGTCAAGGATGCCTTGTTCTTGCACACCCCAGCTTGCCGGTCTTCCATCTGCTTCTGGATCCAACTTGGGTGCCGCTTGGTTGCATGGTGTTGACAGGGTGTAGGGATGGGGGCCTCCACAACATCCCCTCACGCCCCTCAATGAGGGACACACATGATGCTGGGCAAAACTGCCTGGCAAACTGCACAAGGGGGTCATACCTCCCTCTGTCACTCACGGTCAGCTCCCTCTAGTGAAGTCCTGCTCTGTGGTTGGCATGGTCGGGGTACTGGGGCACGGCAGAGTGACAGGAAAACACACAGTCCCTAACTCATGGGGCCAACAGTCTGGGGAGGGGGATGGTTGTCCATAAAGAAGCAAAGTCCCAAGAAGGAAAAAGTGCCTACGTGGGTGCCAGGCACAGAGCAGAGTGGGGTGGGGGTGGGCCTGGGCTGAGTTTTAAATCTGACGTTGGGGGCCAGAGACCTACCAGTGGGCCATGAACAGAGCACACCAGGCAGGGGGACAGGTGGAAAAGCTCAGGGCCAGGAACAAGATGCAAGGAGGACAGTCCCAAGAAGGTCTGGGGCAGAGCTGAGCCCAAGGCAGGAAGAGCCCCCACCTCAACCTGGGGCTGGTGGATCATGGAGGTGGGTGTGAGTGGCCTGGGTGCAGAGGCCATGGGCGAACCCTGGAGTGGTGGCTTGTCCTGGACTAGAGCAGAGGTAGGATACAGAGAGAAAGGGATCTGGGGTGACCTGGAGAAAGGGCCAATGGGCTCCTCTGGCAGATTTGAGAGTGGAGATGGGGAAATAGAGAAGAAGTGAGCATGAGCCTTGGGCTTGGGTCCAAGCGGCCAGCTGGACATAGGGCCAGTCCTTGGGCGGTGGAAGGACAGGAGTACCCGGAACACCTGTTAACTGTACTCCAGTCTGTTGGAGAACAAGGGGCCCTCCAGGTCACCATGTTGTCATTTGCAGGTGCCACCAGGCCAGCCCAGCACTTCCACCTTCCGGGCTCCCTGAACTCACAGTAGGAACAGCTTCCATGCAGGGGAAGTAGGAGAAGAAAGGTCAGACTCCTCGTGCAGACACAGAATCCCAATCTGTGTCTCCCAGCCAGTGGAGACGTTCCCTCCAGGATCCACCTGGCAGAAGAGCCACCACACTCCAGTGCTTACTGAATGCTTACTATGTGCCAGGCACCTTGCTATGTAATTAAAAATAGTCACTCAGTCTGCACAGCCCTCTGCTGAGAGGCGCTGTTGTCTCTCACAGATGAGGAGACAAAGGCTTTCCCTGTTGCACAGGTGGTGAGTTCCCTGACATCTGACAGTCAGAGTCCCCTGCCCATCCCAGTCAGAGGGCAGGGACATGTCCTGAGAACCTCATAGGGGTGTCACTGTCCAGACAGATGGATATTGGGGCAGGAGGTCCTCCAGTGTCATCATAGGGTCAGCACCCATCCTAGCCTGGCACAGCAGCCCTGTGACACCTGACCGTCTCTCCACACAGTCCTGGTGGCATCAGAGGCTGATCTGGGCCACATCTGTGCTGAATCACCAATTTAAAAGACATGTTTGCAGGAAGCCAGGGGCAGGGAGCCCTGGGTCAGCTCCCGACTGGCTGGGCCAGGTCAGGCTCTTCTGTGCAGGTGTCCCCTCACCTTCAAACCCTACCCCATCACCTGCAGCTCAGTGCTTCTGTCTTCTGGCCTTAACACTTCCTGCTCCAAAGCCATGCCCAACATAAGGATTGCAGCCCCCAGAGCCTGTCCTGCATATGGATCTGGACTTATGCTGCCCCCACGAGCTGACCAACAGCTAACACCCCTAGGTCACTGCTAACCCTTGTGACCAGCCAAGCTGAGCCTGGTCTGCTGGTTTCCCTGGGGTGATGGTGGGCACTGGGAGCCACAGCAGCTTTCCCCACACTAAGCTTTCATAGTCCTCCAACTGTGCAGTGCCATTCAGCCTCAACCAAAATGCCCTTGACCCCTCAGAGCCTGCACAACCCAAGCATTCCAGAAATTTCTCCTGACACAGGGTTCAGACCAAGTGACCTGCACACAGATTTCTTGTGCCAGCACTGTTCTCACAAGCAATTAAAAATGACCAGAGTACAGAGGTTCTCAGTCCTTGGCCCTTGGCATCACCCCTGGGGCTTTGCGAGATTCAGAGGGTTGAGTTCTGCCAGGGCAGGGAGCTACTTCTAGTGCTGGGGGTGGATTGGAGAAGGGGCTAGGGACCAGCAGAAGGAGAGATGCCTACTTTGTCAGAATGTGTGGAGAAGGATGTAGGGAAACAGGACAGGGGGACAGGAGAGAGTGGGGTAGGGTACAAATCTCAATTTCCTGAATCCAGGGCCTCCCGGGGAGCTGACTCTACAAAGAAACAAGTCAGGTGACAAAATCAGCTGCAGCTGGCAGAACCCAGCTGAGCAAATTCCCAGTTGAATAAATTTCACCAACAGTGGTGCTGGGGGCAGTCCCTGTGCAGGACAATCAGAGCCACCAGTCAGGGGACTAGAGGAGTTGTTACGCCATGCTCAGGGGTGGGGTGAGGGGGAACAACATGGGGCCTACACTGCCCTCAGCAGCTGGGGACCACACTGGCCAAAGGGAAATGGTGTTCCAACACCCATTTAGGAGAAAATACAGCTGGCCCCCTATCTCCGAGACTTCCCCATGCATAGACTCAACCAACCGTGGATCGAAAGTATCTGGGCAAAAGAAATGCATCTGTACTGAGCATGTACAGGCTTTTTTTCCTTTTCATTATTCCCTAAACAAGATAATAAAAGAGCTATTTACATAGCATTTACATTGTGTTAGGTATTCTAAGTAACGCAGAAATGACTTTAAGTATTTGGGAGGAGGTGCACAGTTATATGCAAACACTAGGTTATTTTACGTGAAGGACTTGATTGTCCCCAGACTTTGGTGTCCATGGGAAGGCCTGGATTCAATCCCTGATGGGACCGAGGGACAGTGTCCTCATGATTATCCTTTCTCCTGGGATTCTAAGTAAGTGATACCTTTGTGTGTCACCAGTTGAATCCAGGTCTGAAGGTAGCAGAACAATGCAGGCTGCCACCAGGGACAGAACCACCAGGGCCCAGTGATCACTGCTTCTCCATGTTTGCTCTCAGAGGCTGTGTCTAGACTGTCTTTTTCCAGTGGGGAGCCCATGTGTCCCCAAAGCCAGCTCTGGCTGTGGAAAACATGCCCTCCCCACCCTGATTCCTTACTGACTGGTGACTTGGCACATCCTGTCCTCTTTGCCTTGGTGTGCTCACCTGGGAAAAGGAACACAACCCTAACCAGGTCCACCAGGGCTGTTTTGATGACAACTGTCCCCTGAGAAAGGCCGGGTCCTCAGCAAGCCTTCTGTGGTTGGAGGCCTGTGTAGGTTCTGCTCTGTAGCCATTTGAACTGGAATATCTCACAGCACCAGGTGCCCCAGGTCCGACCAGCGGCTGAGCTACAGGAGTCAGTCCTCTCCCTTTCTTTGACTCCTACTTCCTGCAGTGGCTCTGTACCTTCCTGTGACCCATGTCCTTAGCAAGGAAGTGGGGTCCAGAGGGTTTGGGGGTCTACTCAGGGCACCCAGTAAAGTGCCAGGTGAAATAGGATGAGTGAGTGGAAAGAAAACAGAAGGATCCAGTTGGTGGACACATAACCCAGGAGCTGGACACAGCGGTGCACACTTATAACCCCAGCTACTTAGGAGGCTGAGGCAAGAGGGTTGGAAGTTCAAGCCAGCCTCGACAACTTAGCAAGAACTTGTCTCAAAATAAAAAATAAAAAGGGGTGGGGGTATCTCAATGATCAAGCCCTACCTTTATCCTCAGAGAGGGTCGCCAAGGTGTGGCTCAGAGCAGAGAGGGCTTGGATCACTGGAAGGAGGCCTCCGTTATGGAGACCTTTAGAATGGGCCCTGAGCTCAGAGGGGCCTCATACTTGACCTAATGCTCTGCTGTCCTGTCTTATTGCTTAAGAATGTGTTACAGAAATCACATATTTTCCTCTTGCACTGAACCCTGCAAATTAAGTAGTCTGTCTTGATCTTTGGAATCCAAAGGGGGAAGTGAGTCTGAGTTTCAGCCATAACATCTTGTTGAGTGACCTTGGACAAATGCCTTAACCTGTATGTCTCATTTATCTGCAGAATGGGATAAAGATGATACATGGAAAACACTGAGTGCAAGGGACCAATGGCAGAAATGGAAGTTGTCCCAGCCCAAGGGCAAAGGGAAGAAGGGAGGAGAATACGAAACATAACAGGAAAGGACAAGACTCAGGGACTCGTACAAGAGGAGAAGGCACAGAGGTGGGGGGACCTGGGGTGGAACCCAAGAGGTAAGGTCAGCCCTTGAGATGGGGACAAGGTGAGGGGGTTGGCTTTAGGGAGAGGGTGGAGAGAGCAATCTTGGAGGTGTGGTATTGTGGGACCTGGAGACAGGGCCAGCACACCTGCAGCAGTGGTAACTCCCAGGCCAGGCATAAAGCAGGGTCAGCAGCTGCTCCACAGAGGGAGGGATCAGTATGACTCTTCTCAAACCTGTGGCAGGCAGGACCAGAGGGGAGGAGGAGAGAGGAGAGTCTGGGACACTCCCCAGGGTCCCTGACACAGGGCCAAGAGGCTGAGAGGTGGAGGAAAACCAGGAGTGGGAGCCACAGGCACCAAAGGCTACTGGAAGACTGCAAGAAGAGGGCAAGTCCCAGATGCTAAGAAGTCACTCCTCATGAAGGAGGCCAGTGGGGACCAACGGACACACACCACTGCCCATCCTGGGTGAGGAGCCCTCTTGGAAAAGTGGCCTCTGCAGAGCTGTTACCACAGGAGTAGGTTTATGCCATGTTTGGATGACAAATTTAAATTCCTGCTGCCTAAGCATTCTGCACGCTGAGCCATGAGCCTTCTCGACTTACTGGAGGTCCCCACCCCAATCCAGTCCTGAGTCATGGTCCAAGGTTACCTGGAGTCTCAGGTGGAAATGACCTGCCCAGCCTCAGCTGGCTTTCCCAGCCACAGGCTCTTAGGAAGCATTTTATAAGCTTACCTGCAAAATCCCAGCCCAGTAAATCTCTGGGATGGGAGAGGATTCACCTAATGGAATTAGAAAGTATAAAATAGCAGTGATCTTGAAAGGCATTTGGAATCTAAGCCCTTTCTGGAAATTGGAAAGTCGCTAACATCAGCCAGGGAGACCCTGGAAATTACAGGCCTGGGCCTGGAGGTAATAAGGTCAGACCACTGCAGCATCTGAAAGGAAATCGGGCTCTAACCACCAGAGCGCTCTAAAAAGTTAATAAAGTGACAGGCATCCTGGCTGCCCAGTGGACATAATTTACCTGCGTTTTCAAAAGCTTTTGATGAGGCCCTCCAAGAGAACCTGTTAGAGGAGGGGAACCAGGAAGACGGGACAGCCTGGTACCACAGGGGAAGCCTTTGTTGAGTGAGTGGCTAAGAGGGTCCTAGTGGCCACGTGTCCCCATCCAACCGCCTGAAGACAGATAATAATTGTAGATCCCAGGGCTGACTGTGGGGAGGAAATGGCCATTACATTTAAAGACCTAATAGCTTGGTTTGCTTGGGAACATTCCTACAGGCAAGGGGCAGTGAGAGAGTTTTATTTGTTGGAGCTGTTTGTTTTGTTTTTTGTCCTTCAAAATGTGGGGTCAGGACCACAACTTCCCTGGTTACCACAGTGGTCCGGTGCTGAATATGGAATATGGCAGAGAAGGTGGTCACCAGTCAGCTCAGCACCAATGCCACATGGGCTGATTTCTGGACAGGTTCAGTTTTGGTCTGATAACAGCCACAAACTTTCTTCCCCCCGGACTGGAGCCCTAGGGCAGCAGAGACCGCTGGACTACTAATGCTTAGCTTGTGATCCCCCTGGGCAAAACTTCCAAAGGGGCAAGGGGCCAGGAAGAAAGTCCAGATCATGGAGATCAAGGCCCTCCTCTCCTCTGAGCCAGCCTCCTCTTGGAGCCTGCATGGGACTTGCCACCCAGAGTCTACACCCTGGCCTGACTTTGCTAAGGGTCCAGGAAAGGAATCAAAGAGAAATAGAGGAGTAAGTTGTGGAAGGGACATGGAGACATTGCTCTTGCCAGAAATAAGCTCCAAACCAGAATGCCACACACAAGGGGACTTAAAACAACAGGGATTTATTCTCCCACAGCTCTGGAGGCTGATGTCTGAAAGTGAGGGCCACACTCTTTTCACAGCCTCTGGGTCTGAGTGGGGGGACATCCCTCCTGCTCCTCCCAGCTTCTACATGTTCAGGTGTCCCTTGGCTTGAGGCCACATCCCTCCACTCTCTGCCTCCAGCATCATGCATATTCTTTGCTGTGTCTCTAGCTCAAATCTCCGTCCCCCTCTTAGAAGGACACCACTTGTTGGACCTAAGGCCCACCCTAAATCCAGAACAATCTCAGTTCAAGATCCTAAACTTAGTCATAACTACAAAGACCCAGTTTCCAAAAACTTCACACCCACAGATTCCAGGAGCATATATTTCTGCACACACAGGTCAGCCTGCTACATGCATCAGCCTGACATGTGTTTACCAGGTTCTACTCTGTGCCGGGCACCATTCTAGGCATGACGACATGAGTGGCAACAAACATGCCCAAATCCTATGGTGCTTGTGTTCGCATTTGGTGGCCTTGGTCTGCCTTCCAGTTGAGTCTGACACGGCCACCTGAGAAGAAGAGGATGTAGGTGCTCGTGACAGGCAGGGGCAGCCTTCTACTTCCTGCCCCTCCCCAGCAGCTGCTCACAGCAGCTCAGGACCCTTCTGGGCAGCCCAGCCACAGAGCCTGGCCAGAGCAGGTGGAAATCTGAACAGGGAGAAGAGGGCATCAGCATCAGCAGAAATTGCATGCACCTGTCCAGTGTTCTGAACAAACAACGTAAATCTAAAGTGCTGTAGAAAGTGCCTGTACAATACCAGCATTCACTGGGATTGCTCCTGAGAAGTGCTGACCCTCCTCCAAATGCCAGGCTGGGAGAGAGCAATAGGAAAGAAATCAGGAGAAAGTTCAACCTCAAGGTGTTCTGCTCTAGCCTGAGCAGTAAGAGCAGTAAGCCTTCCAAAGCTGGGCAGGTCAGGGTATACCCAAGCACAGCCAGAGCATAGCCCAGTGTCCAGTGGGTCAGAGAGGGAGGATCTCACAGGGTTTCTGTGGGTCGTGAGAATGCCTTCATGAAAGGCTGGAATGCCTCATTAGCCCTGAACATGTTACCTGCCTGAGCCGCAAGCCCCGAGCCTGCTCAGCCAAGATGCATCCATGCAGAACCGCCAGGGTGGATTCTCCCAGATGGCAGCTGATGCTCTCTACCTATCCCAGCCTCCCCCTTGCACCTCACCAGCCCAGCTGCCAATAAGGGGAAAGCAAGCAGCATTGCCATTCCACAGCCAAGAAGTAAGAAGGGGCTTCTCCCTCCTGGCTACTCCACTGCCTGTGGCTGAAGGCACATAGGGGATATCCAGCAGTGAGAACTATCCCTGCTGGGCCAACAAACCCTGGCCACACCTGTGCTCCATGCACATCTGATTCTAACACTTGGGTTAGGAGCCCAGCAGACCCACAGTGCCCCTAGGGCAGTCATGCAGCCCAAAGAGTTTGCCTGAGCCTTCCATACCCTGGGCCTCCCTCCAGTTCTCCAGGAATGGACATGGTGAAGGGGTCCTACCCTTGGAATGGGTGGTGCCCAGCCCGAACACAGGATCCTAATCAACTTTCCCCTATGTGATAGTTCTTCAGGGGACTAGGAGATGAAATTCACAGAGATAAGCAAGTCCAAGCCAGGCTTCTCCACAGGGAGACTAAGATCCCTCCATGGGGACCTGGGACTTCCTGGTCAGATCCAGCTGCCCCTGCCTTTTTTGGTCTCTGTCCACAACCCCAGCTGAGGCCACTGTGGCTGGCATGACTCACACCTAGAGGTACAGGGCTCAGACGTGGGCAGCCCAGGATGGAGGGGGCTTTCAAGGGACTGGGGCTAGAGTGCTGCTGGCTTGACCTGGCTGCTGCTTAGTCATGGACTGAATATGGGTGTGGCCCATGAGAAGTCCTGCCACAGCAGATGTTTTGGTTTAGAGTGCAGCCCAGGCAGACACAGGGGTGTCATGGTGACCCGAAGCTTTTGAGTGCAAGAAGGGGCCGGGCATCCCCAGCAGTGCTGGGCACAAGTCTCCTGTGTTCTACTGCCTCTCTCCTCCCCAACCAGGCTGAGCACACCCACACTTCCTTGGGTGCAGTCTTGGGCTTCCCTCCACAGGCTTCACCTGAAACCACCAAGAAACAGGAGGAAATGCCACACAGGGCAGGGCAGGCTGGCGCTCAGAGGCCTTCATCCAGCTGCGGTCACTGTAGTGACAGGGGGTGGGGAACAGGAGAGGACTCTGCTGCCCACCTGCTGATGTTGGTATCCAAGCTCCTGTGCAGCCAGGGGCCCTGTGCAGCAGCACCCACACCCCTGGGACATGCAGGAGCTCAGACCCTGAGCCCTCTGCCCTCACACAGGCACAGTCCTTCTGCACAGCCAGAGGCCCTGGAGAAGCTGGGGGGCAGCCTGGGCACTGTGCCACTACCTCCCGGGCCCTGCCCATCCTGGTCACTGCCCTTGCTGATGCCACTCTCTGCCAGAAAAGCCAGCTTATGAAGCTTGGGGGAGAAAAAAGAGAAACAGAGTGTAGGAGAGACCCTGTGCTTGTGACCTCCTGAGTGCTGACCCCTCCTACTTCACTGATGCAACACGTAGTTTCTGCCCCATTCCAGGCCCCACCCTGAGCTCCAGAGACACCAGTGTTCACATCAGGAGACAAACAGGGAAAACCATGGGGCTTGCATGGTGGTAAAGATGGACAATCCAGGGAACAGACATATGAGTTTTTGCACACCCACAGGAGCTGAGGAATAGGCAGTGTGAGGCTGAAAGCTTCGATTTTAATGCAGGTGGGAGGAAGTATCCAAGCAAGGGCCTCAGGGAAGTAAGGAATAGCCATGGTGGGAGTGAGGCAAGAACCAGTACAAAGGCCCTGAGGTAGATTTGTCCAGTGGGTCCCAGGACCAGTGAGGAGTCCAGTGTGGTGCCCACAGAAGGAGCAAGAGGGGGATAAGGGATGGCCATGGACCAGCAGAATAGAGAGTGCTGAGCTGGGGAAGGACTTTGAAGTTTGTTCCAAGTTTGAGCTGTGATGTGAACTGAAACTTCCCTCTCACATCTGATTTCCCAAAGGATGGCCTCCTCACTGGCCATTTTTCCTCTTCCCAGGGAGGAAGTATTGGGTATTCTCAGTGTTACCTGATGCCTGGCAAGCTGGCTGCAGCTTGGCTGTGTCCTTAGCCACATGACCAACCTCTCTGCAACTCTGGCTTGGCCTGGCAGGTGCAGGTCTCTCAGAGTCTGGCTCTCAGAACCGGCCACAGCAGCTGATGGCTCAATGTTAGAGGTGGCCCTGGGCATCTGTGGCCCTGTTTGCACCCATTGGTGGCACCCATAGCTCTTCTTGGGCCCTTCTCAGACCACACCCTTCCCTCTCCGGAGTCCCAGCTCCAAGGTGCTGAGGGAGAATAGGACCCCACCTGGAATTCCACTTGGGATATAGGACTTGTGAGCTGAAGCTACAGTTTACACAGGATCCCCTTTTGGTGGGAGGGCAAGAAACCAGAGCATCAAGAGACTGGCTTAGGGGGAGGGCCCAGGGAAGGTAGGGCCTCAGCAGGGGTGGGGACCCATAAGTGACTCTGGGAAGGTGGTGCCAAGGGCATTCTGGCTGCACAAAGCAGATTCCCACACAGCTCCCCACATCTTTTGATGATGAATCCAGGTGGCCCATGTGTCAGGCTCTGTAGGTGAGAGGCGTGGCAGGACATCCACACAGTGCTCCACACACTCATGCCTCCATTGTCCTCATCTGCAACCCAGGGAAGAATAATAAACAAGAAGAGACTCAGGGTCCAGGCCACCTACCTGGGTCCACATCCCCCTGACACTCACTGTTGACACTGTCAAGCCTCAGTTTCCTCATCTGTAAAATGGGGGAGAAGCTAAGACTTGCCTCTTGAAAACTTTCTGAGGTGTGAATGAGAGAAAATGCAGCAAGCTGTAGAGCAGTCTGGTGCTGCCTTCCTGCTTAGCCCTGTTTCACAGAACCAGACAGGAAGTTTGACCAGGCTTGGTCACTTGCTCAGAGCCAAGCAGCTGACAAAATGAGGGCTGGCTCTGAGTACCTGATGTGGGTCCTGCTCTGGAGTGTCATATGCCCCCAACCAGGGTCACTGTCTTAGCATGAACAGGGACAAGATGGCAGGGTGAGGGCCTGCCTCAACCACTTGTACAAACCTCCAGCTTCCAGTGCTCCCAGTCTAGCCAGCGCTGAGGTCTGACAGGATCCCATGGCTTCCTGCACAGCTGATGACCTTCCTTCTGCTACCAAGCCTTGAGGAGCTGGTGACCATGGGCCAAAACTCTTGGGGGTTATCCCCAGTAGTTCTTGCTTGGGAAGTTTACTGTCCCTCCCAAAGCTTGCAACCATTCAGTCCATGGGCCATATTGATCCTGGGCTGCAGCATGGGGCAGCAGCATCTGCAGAGAGAGCTGGCAGCTTTAGGAGAAGCCTTGAGGGCCCAGACTGATGTGACCAGAACTGTGGGTCAGATCACTCATGAACACCTCCTCACCAGTCCTCCCCTAGGATCACCTGGGCCCTAGACCCCTCATCCGGTCCTGTGTGCCAGAGTAACTGCCAGGCTCAAAGCCAGGCCTGTCCCTGCTTTGGCCACATCCTGGTGTGCATTATGTAAAGGGGACATGTGTCTGTGCTAATGTGTGCCTGCTTTGCTGCCCCCAGCCCAGCTTCTGCTTTGTTAGCGGCATGAGGCTGATAGATGTTTCTTAGGGAACAAGATGGGCATACTCTTCCTGAAGGGGTAGCCCCTTGTTGAGCTCCTGGCCTTTCCCCTTAGCTTCTGGGTTCCAGGCAGTTGCCTTGGCAGCCTAAGGACCAGATGCCCCCAAAGCACACCCGCTGGAGGCACAGAGGGAGAGACAGCTCGGGATCCACACTGTTCCACCTCCCCACAGCACCCTCCACCTGACGGTATAGGCTCTGGGCAGAGTCCCCAGATGCACCAGACTCACTCTAGGTGATGGGTCAGAGTATCAGTGTGAAGAAGTGTGAAACTATAGAAAGATGGCATTGGGCAGAGGCCACCGCTTACTTGGCTGCTGCAGGCAGTTAAACCTGAAGTGTAGGATTTACAAGGGAGGGAGAATTAGTCATTTCTGGTTTTGAGCAATGACTTCAAGCTAGAATTACAAATGGTAAGCAGCTCTGCAAAGCCACTGCTGCCTTACAAAGAGACGCTCCACCCCAGCAGAGTGCCCTGGAAACTGGACTCTCAGCCTGCACCTGAGGGTGCTGTCTTCAAACATGGCCCCGAGTAGCAGCAGTCCCCTGCAAGACAGGTAGATTGGAAAAATCTGGTCCCACCTGCCTAGGGGCCCTTCTCTGTGACTAGCAGGAGGATTTGGGTGGGTGGCTAGGATTCCCTTGGGATTTCCTGAAAAGTGTGGTGGCTTTGGGGCCCCAGGCTCTGATCTCTTGGGTGCGACTGAGAAGCACTTGCCAGGTTCCTGCCCTGCCCTCTCTTGGTCCAGGACTCTAGAGCTCCTTTGAATCTGCTCAGTACATGAACCAGGCCCATACATGGGCCAGGGCTTTGCCACCCATGGCTGGTCCACCAGCCCCTACCATCTGCACTGTGGAAGTTCACGGTGTTGGAAGGTAGCTCCAGGAAGTCCTAGAGGACTGTGACCACTCAGGGCAGCTGCGATTGGAAGGCCCCAGCTGTCCCTGGAGTGTTCAGGAAGAGTCTTCCTGTACAGGACCTCTCTTGGAAAGGGGATGAGTGTCATTAGTAGCCCTTGATGCATCCAGCTGGTGGGAAGTGTGTTGCATTTCGACAGTGACCCCAGTGAGAAGGGTGGGTCTACTCTAGAATGTTCACCTGCTCTGTCAACACTAAATCATCACAGCAGCGGCTTCCATTGTGGTCTTTAGCAACACACCTGCTGCCTTGGGAGTGGGCGGGCATTTTATTTCCGCTTTTTCATCAGTACAGGAAGGGCAAGTGAGGTGTGAAACTTGGGGGTAAGCAGCCTCAGACGCCTCCTCTCTGCGGCCATGGCATCTGAGGCTGCACCCTAGAACTTCAACTTTACCTGTAGGTGCAGTCTTCCCTGCGCAGGTCTGCTCTAGTTAACGTGAGGAACTCTGGCCAGCACCTAGGAGCAAAGCAAAAGCAGACTCCTCTATAGTTTCCAGGAAACGGGATGTCATCTGAAAACCCCGTGGGTTCTTCCTGAAAAGATCAAACTGCAACCTTGGACTTCCGTTTAGATATTGGTATCTATCTCCGGTGAGGCAAAGAAACAGAGGAAAAGAGGAACCTGGAAGCTGTGCCTTGGTGATTTTCTCTGTCCAAAAAAACGCAAAGGATAGTGAATAGGACTGGGATATCTCCTCCTGACTCAGGGCCTCTGTGGCCAGCTCCCTGGGAGGGGTCATGCTTCAGAGTCTGCACACAGCTCACCGCAGGCTCCATTCAGACACCCCACCATACCTGCCGGCTGCAGTGTCCTTCTGGTCCCAGGAGTGGGTGCCAGGGAAATCCCTGGGCCCTTCTGGACTCCGCTTGCCAAGCACAAACTGAACACACCCTGACTCCACTCGCTTCTCCGCTACTGAGCAGGTTCCCCTAAGTTTTGCACCCCCCCAACTGAGGCCCTCTCTTAGAAGAAGGGGAAACAGGATGGTGGCTTCCACCCAAACTCTCCTTTCCACAGCACCAGCTCTGCGATTCACACTGAGGGCTGTGACGGGTTGGAGTAAATGGAGCAGGTTTGCAATTAGTTCTCAAAGTACTTATCTCATTAAAGTAAATGAATTATTGATTTAGTGACACATGCTTTTAGTGAGTGGCGTGGCGCCATCCTCTCCCGGCCTCAGCTCTCGGAGCTGGTGGCCGGCACAAGCAAATTTGCTTTGTGTAAGGATTTTTTTTTAATTTTAGTATTTCCTTCTTGTTATTTAGCTTTGTAATTAAAGTGGCTTCACATGAGAAATGAAGGGTCGGCTGATGGGAATCGAAAGCCCCAGAGAGAGTGTGCTTGCTTCTCTACGGGGGAGGAGCAGCGCTGAGAGGGAGCAGTAAGTCCCTAGACCTCGACAGCTAATGAAGGTTAAGAAAATGGGGGTCCTCCAGGAGTCTGCTAAGGGTTCGAATGGGCCAGGGCTTTGCCACCCATGGCTGGTCCACCAGCCCCTAGCATCTGCACTGTGGAAGTTCACGGTGTTGGAAGGTAGCTCCAGGAAGTCCTAGAGGACTGTGACCACTCAGGGCAGCTGCGATTGGAAGGCCCCAGCTGTCCCTGGAGTGTTCAGGAGAGTCTTCCTGTACAGGACCTCTCTGGGAAAGGGGATAGAAGTGTGGGAGTGGGGAGAAGCCAGGAATGCTGCCTGAGCCATAGATGCCAACCCAGGAAACCGTGTGGGGTGCTGGCTGCCCAACTCCCACTGCCACTGCCAGGTGCTGCTGACACGGCGTCTTCCCAGGGAGACGCCACTGCCTGGACGTATAGAGCGTCCCACACAAGGCTGCTGGCTCATGCTGGCCTTGGCTTTGGCTCCCCCTAATTTCTGCCTTTGTCCACACCAGGTGGCCTTTCTCCAAGTTCAGGTGGCAGGAACAGAATTCCAGGGCTGTGCCCTACAAGGCTACTTTGAACAGCTGTAGCAGCACAGAGGTTGAAGTTAGCAGTGTCGGGTCATTGGGTGGGTGGGGTCTGGACAGGGCAGGTCTGTGGTACCGTCACCCCCAGACCCTCTCTTGGCTGATCTGTGCTTCTCCTCACACCCCACCCCCAACACATATGTGATCACAGGACCCCCTTGCTGTCCACTCCCTGTTCCTGTCCTGGGACAGGACCGCACTGACTTGGAGAGATGTGAACCTGGGTAGGACCCACAGGAAAGGCCTGGCCAGAGGCCAGCTGTCACAGAGTCACTGAGTAAGGGTGCCACATAGAGATAGCCTTGGGACAAGGGACAGCAAAGTCCACCCAGGTGCAGGGGAAGAATATCTGCTAAGGCTCCAGCTTGAGGCCACAGGCTGGCTTCTGGGTGCTACATGGGGCAAAAGCGCAGAGTCACCCTTGCGTATCAGCCCATCTCCCCAGAAGGCAGAGCTAAGGTGACCCCAGAGCGGCCATAGCCTGGGCTGTCAGGAACTGCTCCTGGGCCCAGCCACACAGCAACCCTGCGCATAGAAGTAGCCTGCCATACAAGAATGGCTGGTCCATCTTTGCCCCCGGCCCCGACCAACACTCTCAGGGACAAATCGGTGACTGCTCAGAGGACTCAGATGTGGTCCCTGGTGGCCCCAGATGATGAGCAGGGTATTTGCTGAGAGCTGGTCCTGGTCACCAGCTGTGAGGTCCAGCCCAGCTTTAACCGTGACATGACAGGTATGCGATCATGGACCCAGAGGTCCTCCCCTCTGCCTGAGTCCAATCAGCAGATTCCAGATTCCAAGGCAGGTGCTCTGGGAATGCGTGATGTGCCTTCCCTGTTGTAACAAGGGACAGGGAATGGCACTGGGGAGCAGCTGGCTCCCTGCAGACCCCAGCAGCCCAGCTCCCTCAAGCCAGACTTCGGAGCTCTTGTGCACTGCCTCCCTCACCCTTATAGCCTCAAATTTGCCAAATTATTTCTGAGAACCTCCTGGGCCTGAATGTTGGGGATACCAGGGTAATTCACATCCCTGGTCCCAGGGGGCAGAGCTGCATGCCTGGGGCAAATTCCTTTGGGCCATGGGTGACTCAGCAGCCCCAACACTTTGTGGGGAGAAGGTCCCTCTGCAGCCCCTTCTCAGCATCTGCATGGGAAGACTGAAAAGCTTGGGTTGGGGATCCTACCTGGTCCCCAAAGTGGGTTCCTTACCTCTTACTACTGACTATGTGACCTTGGGCAGGGGATATGACCTCTCTGAGCTTCCTCCATGATAATCCCACCACACTCATCTATAGCTGGAAGAATTAAAGATGAGTACTTGTGCAAACCCCTCAAGACAATGCTGGCACAGAGCCTCTAGTGTTCAGCCACACCATGGTGTCAGTGTCGCAGAGAAGCCAACCCAGGAGAACCTGTGGCTGGAATCTCCAAGCAGCAGGCTCAGGGCTGTTATTAACTGGTTCAAACATGGATATATATATATATATATATATATATATATATATATACACACACACACACATACACACACACACATATATCTTTGTGATTAAAAATACCTCATTTAATTAAAAATGTTGACATTGTGCCTGGACACCCCGCCAGATAAAGTGGCTATAAATTAAACATTAAACATTTAATGGTCCATAAAGAAATCTTTGTTTCTGGTTACATATATACTGGATATAAATAGATAAAGAGAGGACTCTTTTCATCTGGGGGAACGGGAGGAGGACTTTTTTCTTTACCCCAACTGAAGCATCTTGTTAAGTGAGTATAATTAAAAGTTAAATTAATCCACATCCTCCCTGCTTTTGTCTGGATGGGGGTTGAGGGAAGGGAAAAGCTGGCCTCCCTGGCAGAAACCCCGCTTTAGGAAGTGCTCAGTGCACTGTGGAGCAAGTGTGGTGGTCTCCTTCTAAGGTGTATTTGGGCCGCCAGGTGCTGGCTGGGCTGGGAGGAGAGGGATCCACAAACAGCCCTGCCTGGCTCATCTGTCCCTGTCCCCTGCTCCCTGCCTAGCTCATCTGCCCTGTGTGGAGCCAGAGCATCCCAGAGGCAAAGAGGAGA
This sequence comes from Dinomys branickii, assembly GCA_004027595.1. NCBI lineage: Eukaryota > Metazoa > Chordata > Mammalia > Rodentia > Dinomyidae > Dinomys > Dinomys branickii. The sequence continues at coordinate 49,630 of PVLD010000721.1, forward strand.
GTGGCAGACAGTGGGAGATGGGCATGTGGCTGGGGAGAGGTGCGAGGCCTCATGCCTGGGGGTCACACAGACTCAGGTTGTGAGGGTCTGGGGTCTACCTGCTCCACCCTTGGCCTCTCTCTGGATTCCCACCATGTCAGAGAAATGAAGTGTGTGTCTCTTCCTGCAAGAACATGAGAACTTGAAAAGGAAGAGCAAGGAGTAGAAAGAAGGAGAGAAAGGGAAAGACAGAGGCACAATTATGTGGTCCCCTAAGAAGACTGTATCAGATTCCTGTTGCCACTATAACAAACACACATTAGCTTAAAACAATGCAGATGTGTTCTCTAACACATAATACAAAGGAATGAAATGATGTGCAGACCCATCCTGTCACAGCCTTTGTGGTGTACTGCATGGAGGTCACATATCTGGACTGAATCTCACTGGGCTAGAGTCAAGGTATCAGCAGGGCTGTGTGTTTTTTTACTCCTACGGAGATCATCTACTTTGTGGCCTTTCTAGATTCTAGAAGCCCCACTCCCTGGCTCTCAGCCCCTTCCTCCCCTTCAAAGCTAGTGACAGCTGGTTCTCACACCCTCCAGCCAGTATTCTTGCCTGCCTCTCTCTTCCATGCTAAAAGACCCTGAGATTACACCAGGCCCACCTGGATGGTCCAGGCCTGTCTTCTTAGCCTAAGGTCAGCTGATGAGCAACCTTAATTCCATCTGCTGCCCAGAATCCCCTTTGCCCTATGACCTAACAGAGTTAATGGCCAGGGGTTAGAACACTGGATGGCAGCCATTCCATAGGCATGGGGCTGTCCTTTCTCACTGGTAGTAGGTTGTTACAATCACAGACCCCAAATGCATGCCAACTGGGAATGTCTCTTTAATCCAGTGGGGCCAGCCAGAGGAGCCGGATGATAATGTTGCTGCAGGAAGCTAAGATAAGAAGATACCCTGAGGTTCTGGAACTCAGCAGAGTCCCCCTCTGGGGCGAAAGTGGCATCCAGCAGCAGCAAACCCCTGAAGGCCTGGGCCTGTCCATGCTTTTAATATGGAAGCAGCCCTGAGTAGCCCTAGGTAGGGACAGAGCCCAGGGATGAGGAAGGTGAGAAATCTGGGCAAAGAGAGGCTCCATGGTAGATGTCCTAAGACAGAACATCTCTGAGAGCAGAGATCATGAGCTTCCCAGCAGATGCCAGTGAGGAGGAAGTAGGAGTGCGGCCTGCAGTTGAGCCAGTAGGTCAGTGAGGGTTTATCTGTCCCTCCCTGTACAACTGAGTCCTCAAACTGTGCTGTCCCCTTGAGGAGACAGGAGAGTCATCTGTACCTTTTCCTGCTGCCCAGCCAGAGGCAGGGCACTCAGAAAGAGGTGATCCTGTGTCACTTGTCAGTGTTCCAACAGCCACAGGGACCAGAGGATGAGGAGGAAGGCCCTTTGCCATGGAGCTGCACCAGAAATCGCTCCTGCCCTTCTGGCATGCCTGTGTAGTTCTCTGCTTGATGTGGGGGCTGCAGAAGGCTCACGGGAGCTCCCAGGAGCTGAGCCTAGAGGAGGAGAAAAACAAATCGAAGGGACAAACAGTCACTAAAGTGTTGTGATCGTGGAGACATAGCTCTGCAGGATCCTGTCCCTGACCCCAGGGACTCTAAGGGACAGGCCCAGGAGGAGGGACCATGATCTAGAAACATCCTAATTGTCAAATTGACAAAATCAGGGGTGCAATGAGAGATGAGGTGATGAAAAGAGGCATAAGGGGATCCCAGGTGACTGGCTCAATTGCCTAGATGATGGCTTTTGGGCTTGGATAGGCCCAGGTTTCCAGGAGAAAGGCCTGAGCATGACCTTGGACATGTTGGACGGGAGATGCCCAAGTGGAGGGAGTGTGGCAGCAGCTCGTTGCAGGCTCTGGGCTTCAGGACCCCAACATAGTTGCTAAGTTGAGCTTAGGGGTATCTAGTTGGGGCTGATGTCAGAGCACTGAGGAAACTGCGTGGAGGAGTGAAGAGGGTGCAAGGGTGTCCGGACTCAGTACAGGAGGAGCTGCAGAGGGCAGAGAAGGAAGGGCTGGGGCAGCTGGGGGGAGGCCAGGCCATCCAGGAAAGACTGCTGCCTGGCTAGAGGGCCAGGCCGGCCATCAGGCTCGTGTTCCACTGAGAGATCAAGACAGACAAGGGCTGACCAAGGCCACCTGAATATTCCGCTGAGTCAGAATTTATTGGGGAGATGGAAAAAATAGGCATTTTAGGTAAGGGGAGGCAAGAGTCAGGACATGAGAAAGGACACTGGGGACAGATGCTGTCCTGCATCTGAGGGCTGATCCATGATGGGGTCAAGGAGAAGCAGGGCTGGGAGGCAGTGGTACCAGATGGGAGCAGCCTCAGCGCCAAGTGAGAGATTCTGAACTTCCCTGAGCCCAGGACAGCTGTCAAAGTCCATGGTAGGGAGAGATCTGCCATGTAGCATATGCATCTGGCTGCTGAATTGGTGGTAGATGGGGGCTGTAGGGTTTTCAGGCTAACACCATGGTCAGACTGGGGAGTGTTCTAGAGAGAGAAGGGACCAAGTGCTCTGTGAGTGGTGAGGAGGTGACAGGTATAGAAGGTGCCAAGGATGCAGGAGGGCTAGAACCCTAGGGACAGCTTGGGCAGGCACTGGGGACAAAGACAGGGGAGTGATCATTTTAGGAGCTCTGAGTTCAGTGAGCTGAATCATAGTTGGTGCCACAGACAGAAAAAGGAGGGGGTGGGGCTGTAGAGGTTCTAGGCGTTGCCATTGTTTTCTGCCCCACACGGTGGTCCCCCACACCACTGTCCTCTGCAGTGACCCTGGGCTGGACACCGGCATGTAGGAGTGATGAAGGATGGTGAAGGAAGAACCAGAGGCACAGAGAGGGTCCTGCAGAGCATGTGTTGGTAGAAAGGAGAGGAAGGAGAATGGGCAAAGGAGAGGGAGGCCAGAGCAGGCTGAGCTGGCATCTGAGCTGGCATCAGCTCAGGGGAAAGCTCAGGTAGGGTGGGCTTTAAGGGAGACTTGAGGGGGAAATGTCCACTCTGCTTCTTTGCTTGTACAATCAGGGATTCTCATGGTGAGGCAGGCCTAAGAAATGCCCTGACACATTTATCCAGATGCATTTAAATACCTCCAGGTTGACCCGCCATTAAGCCAGCCCTGCCAGCCCTCAGTGACACAGCTGCCCACACCTAGTAGTAATCTGCTTATTCAACCATTGTCATTAAGGACCCCTCCAAAATAATAACTAAAAGAAGTTATCTTTGTTACTATTATCTAAAGTCCTGCCCCCTAGCCTCGGGGCCCCAGCAATGCACGCATAAACACAATCACAATTTATCTTGTTTTCAGTCTCACAAAGACTGTGTGAACAGAAGCTGGAGAAGACAGCAGCTATCTATTATTAAATAAACTGAGCTGTCAATACAGGCACAGCCCGCAAATTAGCAGCTTGTCAATGCCGGTTAGGAGGAGGCAGCGGCATGCAGGACGTGGTGTGATAGAAGTCCAAGCTTGCTTTCTACTTCCAGGCCCTTTCTAGTAGAGAACTGGGAATTGGTAACACAAGCAGGGATGTGTTAATCCTGAAGGTTATTGCTGAGCCAAATAGCCTTTTTGAGGTGACTCTGGCAGGGGCGAACTGGGTTGAGTCAGAGGCTTCCCCACTGCACCCAAGTCTAATGAACTCTCTGCCCCCCAAAGTGCTCAGTGTCACCCCTTCAAGCTGACCCACTTTTGCAGAAGCCAGGACCCCAAGCAGAGTGCTGACAAATACAGCAAGGAGAGTGAGGCTAGCAGAGGCTTTTCTGTGTGATGAGACGCACGACACAGACGTGACTGTCATGGTGGAAGGGATTTGCCTACTCACAAATGCCTAGACACAAGAGGCATGGCCAGCACCAGGGACCCCCGGGGAGTCCCAGGCTCAGTCAGGAGGCAGACGGAATGGGGGAACACGGACCAGTGTCTTTGTTGTGGTTTCTGTGGGAAGGAACAAGGGTGGCAGGGAGAATAGGACTGGGTAGTTGTTTAAATAGTCTAGGAGGGCATGGTCCACAGGGGCTGGCTCTAGGCATCTGCATCCTGGCCCTGGAGCAATCAATTAGAACAGTAACAGTGGGTGCTGGTGGCTTGGAGGAGCCAGTGGGGTCTTGGGCTCTGGCCTGGGGGGGGTTGCGCATGTGAAAAATGTGCTCCCAAGACAGTTGGCAGGGACCTCCAAGAAGAAGCTAGTTGTGGGAGTGCTGTCCTGCCGCAGACAGCAAGGCTACAGCTATCAAAATATCCTAACACATAGCCAGACATGGTGGCAAGTACCCTAATAATATTATATTAATATAATAATGTAATCACAGCACTCTGGGAAGCTGAGGCAGAAGGATCACAAGTTTAAACCCTGCAATTCAGTAACTTAATGGGACCTTGTCTTAATAGAGCCCTGGGGATGTAGCTCAGTGTGAACACCCTGGGTTCAATCCACAGTACCACAAGAAAAAAATTATAATACAGAAAATATAGAATGGTGAACATAGCAGGGCTGGAACCCAGTGGCCAGGGACACACTGACTAGAGGGAGGTGGTTAGGAGTGGGCTCAGACTTTGCAGCTCAGCATATCCCATGCCTGAATGTGCAGCCCAAGCACAGGCAGTAGATGTGAGCACACCGTGGCTGCCAGCACCTCAACAGCAGCAGAAACTGCCTAAGAGTCCAGACTTCACAGCAATTTTCAGAGATGGCTCTGCAGGGCTCAAGTGGTCCCAGGAGGCTTTTGTCAGCTGCAGAAAGGGAAGTGGAGTGCTACAGTGCTGATCTATGAAGGGTGGCCAGGCTCTGACTGGTCTGGCCATGCCAGCAGGAGGACCTTGTCCCAGCCTGCTGTGCAGATCCCAGCTTGGAATGAAGACCTGTGATCAGGGTCCCTCCAGCACAAGACAGCCAGTGGATACAGACACCGAGCCTGCAGTGCTCCAGGCTGGGAATGCAGCCTGCAGAGCTGGCTCTCATGACTAAGGCTGGATGCTGAACTGCTCTGAGACCACCACCACTGCTCCTTCCAGCATTGTTCCCTAAAGAGAGTGATGCCCAAGGCCACCAGACACCATGGGAACAGTCAGGTGGGGAGACCTCTGCTCCTTCCCCTGTGCCTAGTGAGCTCATGTGGCTGAGCTGTAGGAGGAGTCTGTGAAATGTGCAGTGTCCCACAGAGACCAAAAGGATGAAGCCTTGGCCCAATGCCCACCAGCTGCTCTTGGTTCTGTGTTAAAAACTGTTAGCTCTCGGACACAAGCTAAGGCTAGGGGATCTCCTGGGAGTGATGTTAGGTTCTTTCATGTTTGAGTCTCCTCTCATACAGAGGGATTCGTGGTGCACAGAAATCTCATCAAAGTCCCCCAAACCCCCATTGTATAGGGACAGGCACCAAGCCTGTTCAGAGCTGCCACCCTTTTAATGGCATCAAGGCCAAGAGGTGCGGAAGTCTTCATGGGCTTGTTCTAAGCTCACTCACTCCCTCTTCTGCGCCCTGGGATCCCAAGAGAATCCACCTTTGCAGATCTTTTTGGGTGAAATCTTCCACCAAGGTATGCCCACCCACTGAGGGCAACATTCCAGCCCTGAGCTGCTCCTCTGGCCTCCGGTGACTCTGTTTCCTTTACCATGATGGGCTGGGTCTTGTGCTATGGACTTGTCACCTTTGATCCTCATGACCGCACCTGGAGGCAAATTCTGCAATTACCCCACTCTACAGGTGAGCAACCAAGGTCATGAGAGGCTGAGAAGCTAACTTCTGAAAGCAGCACAGGCTCTGGTAGACCATGAATGTCACTCAGAGAAGGCAGGTGGAAGGATTGGAGCTGTCTAAGCTCCCCCACCAGTTCTGGGACAGTCCCCCGACCCCAGCAGTCCCCATGGACTCTGAGCACAGCTTTCCCAACACCTGACCCATTATCTACTTGCATTGTATAGTAGGTTGGTTGAGAGAGATTTCTGAAAATCTTAGAGGAGTGAACAGGTTGGCTTCTTAGGGGATTTGCTCAGGAAATGAGATTTTCCCATCTCCCAAAGGAGAATCACATGTCTAAATTACTGATAGCAAAACATGCTCGTCTAAGAGGCTGCCCTACCCTGATTGTCTGTGTACTGAATGATGCTCTGTCCTAAGTATTAATTCAGCTCCCTCTACTGTTTCTGTATCTTCTGCCCCAAATGGGGATGCTTACACACACCCTCAGGGAGTACCAATCCCGCTAGAGAGGTGATTCACTTTCAGGCTTCCAAGGAGCACCCTCCAAAGGACATTGGCTAGGTCTCAGGGGCTTACTGGCCTAGGAGAGCCCTCCCAACTGCAGCGACAGGCACAGCCCAGGCCAATTCCCCATGCAGAAGAACAGCCAATTTTTAAAGAAACAAAAGGGACAGGAGCCAAGATGCACCTGCCAAGTAGAGACTGGGTGGCTGCCCAGGCGTGGCCAGCTCTAGCCGTGTTTTAGCTGAGTGCTGGAGAGAACGTGGTGTGCAGAGCTGGCTCCACATGTGGAGGGTACCTCAGATGGCTCAGGTACCTTTCTTTTGCATTAGAAAGAAGGACAGGCAGGAAGAGAGTGAAAGGGATGAGAGGTGAGAGATGGCAGAACAGTCACAAGGTACTCTTGGCTGCAGCCCTACAGCCTTCTGAGACTGGTACTATGTTCTTATGCACTTCTGTGCCCCTGTGCTGGACCACAAGGCATCAGGCTGTGCATCTGTCTCCCAGTGTGAGTCCACAACTACTGGGAGGACCACGGGAGACCACATAAGACAGAATGGGAGCATGACAATAGGTGGGAGCCAAGATCAGAAAATGGGAAAGAGGACAGAAAAATAACAGGAGATTTTAAGTACAATTAGCAAGGCTGAGCTACAGTTTTCTTAGTAAATTTGCTAGTGACCAAAACAAAAAGAGAAATGTGACCAGAAGCATAGGATTCTCATTATCTTGAAAAGCGGCTTATAGCCCCAATGTCCATCAACAGGTGAGTGGCTATGCAAAGGGTGGCACATCTGTACAGTGGAGTAGTATTCTGCCTTAAAAAGGGACGGCATGCTGACACAGGCCAGGTTGTGGGCAGACCCTGAAGGTGTGATGCTCAGTGAAAGGAGCCAGGAAAATTCTATGATGCTACCTATGGGAGGTTCCTACAGTCATCAAAATCAGAGACAGACAGGAGGACAGAGGTGGCAGGGGTAGGGAGGGCCTGGGGACATTGTGCGATGGGGATAGCACTTGAGTTTGGGAGGATGAGGAGGTCCTGGAGGCTTATGGTGGTGCTGGTGGCACAGCACTGTGAAGGCACTTAATGTCCTGGAACTGCACTGAAAAATGGTAAAGATGGTAAATTTTGTTATAATTATGACTCAATAAAAATGCAAGCAAAAACAGCCCCAAACTTTAAAACGTGACTTCGAAATATGTCTCCAGTGAACATCAGTTTTCCTGGGGCCTTTGGTTTAAAGTTGCTCCTCTGGGTCCAGCTGTGTGTCAGTGCAGCAGCCAGCTCCCAGCACTGGGTAGAAGAAGGCTTAGGTGGGGCCACCTTATTGCCCTAGTTTCCATTGGGAAGCCCAGTGCTGGTGGGTGAGCAGTGCAGGGACTGGTGTGGTCATGAAGAATCTCCCAGAGAAGGCTGCGGAGGGCAGTGACTATGGGGACAGTGTCCCTGTGGCATGAGAACCAGCCCTAGCAAGGCCAGAAGGGGTGGGGCACAGGCAGAGAGGGACAAATGTCACAAATGTCCTGGATGTTGCTGCTGTAGTCTTCAGGGTGAATGTCCTGATGTGAGCAGAGATCTTTGGGAAGGGCTCCTAAAGGATTTTCCTGGGGCTGCCATAACAAATGGCTGAGGACAACAGAAATATCCAGGCATGATGGTGCATGCCTGTCCTCCCAGCATTCTGAGGTGCCAAGACAGGTGGATCACAAGGTAGAACCCAGGCAGTAACTTAGTGCATTAGCAAGACCTTGTCTCAAAAATTAAAAAAACAAAGCTGGAGGTTAGGGGGAGGGGATGTAGTTCGGTATTAACACCTTGGGTTCAAATCCTCAGTACCACAAAATCAGAAATGTATTCTTTCCCAATTCTGGAGCCAGAAGTGAGCAATCAAGGTATTAAGAGGGCCTGCTCTTTTTGAAGGCTCTGAGGAGGATCTTCTGTCTTGGCCTTCCCTAGCCTGCAGGCAGATCATTCCAGCTTCTGCCAGGCCTTCATGTGGCCTTCCCCTCTGTGTGTGTCACTACTGTGTCTTCTTCTTACAAAGACACTAGTCACTGGATTTCAGGCCCTAATTCAGTATGACCTCATCCTAACTAATTATACCTTCAAAGACCATATTTCCAAATAAGGTCACACCCTGAGGTTCTGGCTGGACATAAATTTTGAGGGACATTCTTCTACCAGCACAGCTGGCACCTCATGCATATGTCAAAGGCCAGATGGACATCTATTTGGGAGCATGCAGGGCCCCATGTCTCTGGGCCCTCTGGCTCTTTCCAGGGTCTCTGCTTCTCCTGGTGCCATCAGCCAGGCAGTGCTGGGACCTCTTGTCTTAGCTCTGACCCATCTGAGCTGGGTTTCAATTTTCATACCTGCTCCCTAGGGGCATGAAGGGATGCACAGCGGTGGCACAGCTTGGATGTTGTGCCACTCAGCTGTGTCCCTCCAACAGTCCCTGCGGACAGTGAGTTACTTCAGTCCATAGGTTTGTGTAAAAAATGTGTCTTACTCAGATCCTGCCTACTGAGGGCAGTGAGGCCCCTGCATACCTCATGCCACCAGTCCCAATTCCCATCTCTGGTCCCAAGCAGCAGCCACTGACAAGGGCACATGGCCTTGCAAAGCCCAACACAGCACAAGACTCACTGGCCACAGAGAGGCGGATTGGCCCTTGGAACCGCAGACAGAGTGGAGGGGCCGCTCCTATGCAGGGCCTGGAAATAGGTTGGAGCCAGACCCACAAATGAGAATGAGTGCAGGGCCTGCTCTGTGTACAGAAGCTCTGGGCTCCAGTGCAGTCCGTCCCACCCAGAGCAGAGCAAAAAGCTAAGAGAAGCCAGGGACCAAGCAGGTCTGTATCAAATGCAGCTCCAGCTCCAACAGGCTATGGGGTTTGAGCAAATTGCTTCACTTCTCCAAGCCTCAGACTTGCCATCACCAAGGTATATCCCCAGAAAAGCCCAATCCCCCGCTGGTGGCTCCGTGGTGCTCAGCCCGTGCATGCTGTACAGTGGGTACTCTGGTCAAAGGGCCCCCAGCACACCTGTGCTGGACGAGGTGCACAGGCCCTGTGCAAGCCAAGGGGCCTGGACCTTGAGGGCTATTCAGGGCAAGTGGTGGCCAAGCCCCACCTGGACTTCTCGGGACAGGGGGTGGGCTGACAGAGCAGCAGAGCGACAGAGCAGACTCACCCCCCTCACTGCCCAGGGCCCAGGAGGAGCCGGTCCCTCCCGTAGACCTGAGTGGGGCCGTGTGCCCAGCACCCCAAAGCCATCCCAGTGGCCTTTTTGATGGTCAGAGCCTGCCATTGCTACCGAGCCTCCCTGGCATTGGCTTAGGCCCACAGGCCAGGGCCTGTCTCCCTCCCCTTATCCTTTCAGAAGAAGAAGAAGACTCAGATTGCTGTGGTTCTCCTGTCGTGATCCCCATCATCAAAAGTCGCACTTAAACCACCCACTGTTAATTTTTTGTATTTATAAAATTGCTCTCTTTGCCTCCAGTTCCCTGTAAGGAGAGAGCAAAAATGGATCTAATATAAAATCCAAAGTAACATAACAAGAGAGCAGTGGGTGGGCAGGTTTTTAAAGCTGCCTTTTTACCCTCACATTGCCTGCCCCTCTCAGTGGGCTGGGTGTAGGGAAGAGAGAGGCCCTGAATAAGCTCTCTGTGGTGAGGGCTGAGGGCTGCCCAGGTCCTTCCCAGCTCTGCTGAGCCCCTGCAGGAACTAGCACCACACCACAGAAGTCCCCGCCTACCCTCATGGAGATCCCAGCCCGAGAACCTACTGTGTTTCAGAAAATGTTGAAAAAAGCAGCAGAACAGGGGTGACTGCTCTAAACGGTGCAGACTGGGCATCTGTGTCCTTCCTGGTGCACCCACTGGAGCCATAATCAGCAAAGTGCCAGAGACCCTGGCAGTCCTGAAGTTTCCCCCACCCATCAGCAATGGGGAACCTGGGGTGGGAGGGGCAGGTCCAGGCCGCCACCATTGAGGATGACACTGAAGAGCCACTGATGATTAGCGAGCGGAGTGGTCTGGGTTACAACACGAGGGATCTATTTTCCTGGCAGATGGTTTTGCATGATCACACTAACAGTGGGGTTTAGCTAATAGATGGGTCCTTCTCATGCCGAGGTCGGACTGAGAGTCCCAGTTTAATTTCTGAAGAACGGATGCTTTCCAGGTAGGAAAGAACAGGGTTGGGGGCTTTGCGAGGTGGAGCGCTGTCCTCAGGGTGGAGATAGTGAAGGCAGCCCTGTGTTGTGCTCTGGGGATAGTGGAACCTCCAGGATATGGTCTCTTCCTGGAGGGCATTTTCTGTACAGGGAGGGAGGCAGATGAGAGAATAGAGGACAGGAGGACAGGCTGGAAGCTCACCCCTGCTGGCTCCCTCTGGAGGACTCATTGCCCAGCTTGGCTCCCCAGAGAAAGCTGGGCATTTGTAGCCCCCACAAGTCACCTGGGTCAGCAGGCAGTGGGCAGTACGTAGGGTGCTGGACTGTGGAGACTCTTGAGCCTGGTACCTACAACTTACCATTCAGGACTTACCAAAAGTGTCTCCATGATTGCCGTGCAGAGGCCACCACTGACCTTTTAGGCCGTGCTTCTCCCTGGAACAGATCCCCGAAGGCAAAGGTGACCATAACAGATTAGCCTGCTGAGCAGCTGCGAGCAGTGAGGCTGAGAATCTGCTCTACATCGCATGACCCCTGCAGTGTGCCCAGGGGCTGTCATGAGCCAGGTGGATGGAAATGAACCTGGCTCCTGTCTCCCTTCCTCCTCCAGTTGGGCGAGTGGGACAGGGGTGTGTGGGGAGAGGAAGGAAGGAAAATGTGTGTGGGAAGGTGGGAAATGCTGGAGGAGGAAGGGAAAAGCCAGTGCTCATCTCAAAACTGCAGGGCAAGACCTATGTTGTGCTCTAGGGATAGTACAACCTCCAAAATGTGGCCTCTTCGTGGGGGGAGTTTTCTGCACAGTGAGGGAGGGAAATGAGAGAATAAAGGACAGACTTGAAGCTCATCCCTGCCAGAAGCAGAGTGGCTTCCTTTCCCCGCAGTGGGTCCCCTTCCCACCCTGGTGCTTGGCTCTAGACTCGCACCCAGCTGTGTGTTTGCTCAGTGAGCCTGGGTGGAATGGAACTGAATCATACTGAGTCAGGAGGACGACTCACTTTATGAAAGGAAAACAAGAAATAAATCAATAAGAATATCCCTAGAATCGGCTGAAGGCAGCAGTTGGGGGAAGCTCCTTATTCGATCTGACTCATTTTGAAATGACTGCTGTTTGGCGGAACTGCAGTCACACCTGCCTCCGCTCAGTGGCTCTGTAAGCAGTGTGCTGAACAGCTATGGTGGCAGAAGCTGCTTCTACCCTTTTACAGAGGCGGGGACAGAGGCTGCAATGGGGCTACCTCAGGGATGAGCTGCCTGGTGCTAGTTCAAGCTCAGCTGCCCCTGGGCTCCTGCCATGGCAAGAGCAGGTTTGCCTACAAAATAGCAAAACATTGCCGCAGTGATTTGCATAGACCAGTAGTGTGCCTGCGAGCCCCATGCAGTTACATGTCCTGCCCCTCCCTCCCTTCCTCCTTCCCTTCCATCCTTCCTTCCTTCTCTTTTCTTTCCTCTTCTTTATTCCTCTTCTCCTTCCTGCTTTCTCTTGTTTTTCTCCTTTATCTCCTTCCTTCCTTCCTTTCTTCCTTCTTTATAGTATTTGGGGTTGAACCCAGGGCACTGAGCCACTCCTTAGCCCCCTTTTTAAATTTTTATTTTGAGACAATCAAGGTCTTGCTAAATTGCTAAAATTCCTAAGCTGGGCTTTGACTTGCAATCTTCCTGCCTCAGCCACTCAGAGTGCTGGGATTATAGGCATATGCCACTATGCCTGGCTTCCTGCACTGTTTTAATTCTCACTTCGCACAGAGCAGGGCATATCTTCCTGACGGCAGGTGACAGGGTGCTGTTCAGGGACACCTGCTTGAGCAGGGCAAGCCGGCCACTCCCGGGAAGTGCTTCACCCATTTGGGCCTCAGCTCTTACAGGTGAAAACAGCGGCTGGAAAGAGGAGCACCTGCCCCTCGGGCTGGTGTGAGGCTGCAAGAGGGCTGTGCCCCACCCCCACCCCAGCCACAGGCTGTTCATGGCCATGTGGATGGAAATAATGATGGTGATTTTTCTCAGTCTCAAGAAAGAGGCCTGGCCCGACTGCCTTTTAGTTCCAGGAGCTCTTCGCTTGTTTTCTCTTTTACAATAAGTTTAAAAATCCATGCACACAGCCGAGCTGTGGAGGATAAGGTAGTAGTGATAGCTGTGTAACACTGAATATACTCTGTGCCACTGAACCGTGCACTTAAAAATAGCTAAACTGGTAAACTCCAGGATGTAGCTTTTACCACAACAACAACAAAAAAAATTGTGCAGGTTTTGTACAGTGAAACAATGAGCCACAACTAAAACAAATAAGGAAAATCTAAGTGAAAGAAGCAAATTCCCTGGTGCGCCCACTTGCTGATACACACCCCGCTGCTCTCTGAGCCCCAGCGGCCTCCTGACAGGGACAAGATTAGAGGCACTGGCTCAGGTGTGAGGCTTCCAGCCCCCAACAAATGTGCTGTGGGACTTTGGGTGAGAACCATGAGCTCTCTGGCTCTCCAGCATTCAATGAAAACATGAATGGGTCCTGCCACTGTGCCCTTAGCTGCAAGTTGATTCTGCCAGTGGAAGCTACAGGAAACTGCACCTAATTTCCATCAATACACAACAGTTCCTTCTATGACCATGTATGTGATGTGATTTAGGATTTTCCTCTTCTTAAAACTTAATATTAAAATACGTTTACATGTCATGACCACACACAGCGATACAGAGTGATCTGCCTCCCCCTCAGGTGGCCAAGTGCAAGAGGTAAAAAGATACCCTGTCTGGAACTAAGCTTCCCGGTCAAAGATCCACAAAGTCTGCCATCTGTGGACACCCTCAAAGCAGGGCAGAGCTGCAGGGAGGATTGGAGAGGGATGTTTAGGGTTTGGGGCCAAGGAAAGAAAAGGAACATCCTGGGGTTGCAAAGAAATTGAGTTTGGGCAGAAGGACTGCAAACATCCGGCAAGCATTTCTGTTTTCCCTTGCTTTCGCCTAGTAAATAACACCTCAACTCCCAGCCATAGTGGGAGCAGCCCACCTGGGCAGGCTTCTGGGGACAGCGCACTCTGTGGCCAGGCTTGCCTTGGTCGCCTGGGAGCAAAAGCAGCTCCGGCATCCAGATACAGGATGGCGATGTTGATTATGATTCTCTCTCTTTTTCTTTTCTTAGAGAGCCCAGAGTGCCTCGGGGAAAATTGGCTGAATAAAAGGTATAAAGACTTTTTCTTTTTTTTCCTGAATAGTTTTTGACAGATATGAGCATGTCGAACACCTTGGGAGCTGCTGGTAATGAATGCCAGGAATTCCTGGGGTTTCCCCTGCACCTGAGGGAAGGGAAGGTTGGGGGCTTGGGAAGGCTTAGTGTTGTTGAGAACCTCCAGGGCAACTCCACTCTCCTTCCATGGTGTTTTCACTCTCATTTCCCAGGGGACAGGTCCAAAATGTGCTGGGGAATTCAGGACTGGGGGTCAGAGGAGCCCAGAGAGGAATGCACAGTGGGAGTAAGGAGTTTGTTTGAGGAAACCCCAGCTGGCCTCAGAAGCAGCGATGATTCCTGCTCCTGTCTCACCCTCTCCCTTCCCTGAGAGCCCCTTGGTACTACCAGCCTATCACCAAGTACTAGGTGCATGACCACCCATCCCTTGTGCAGCAAGGTCTTAGGACCACTAGGGCAGCCCCAGGGCCCACTGGTCCAGACTTGCTCACTTCCTTACATGGCCCAGCCTCCTCTGAGTGGACACTGAGGCAATCAGCTCAGGTCCCAGTGTGAACTCTCTGAGGGGACTGAACATTGCTAACCAGAGCTTGTCTATCCTGTGTCCCTTGAAACCCAAGCCCCACAGCCCACCAGCAATTCATCTCCTCTCTGGATTCACCTGCGGAGTTTTATTTTAAGGGCTGATGATACAAGTAGTGTAGATTTATTGTGAACAAAATCAGAATGTTCCAACAATGTCTGCAATCCTTGGCGCCGGGTGGGCTTCTACCTGGGAGGGCTCTTGGGACTTCTGTAGTGTCTTGGTCCATCTGTGCTGCTGTAACACAGTAGCAAAGGCTGGGTGATTTAAAATGAAGAGAAACTTGACAGTATTGAAAACCAGGAAGTCCAACATCATAGTGTGAGCATTCTGTGAGGGCCTTCATGTGGCATCGTCATGCAGGGGAAGGAGAGAGAGCAGGAGGCCACACTTGTGCTTTCACAAGGGCACATCCGTCTCGCCCTGAGGGTACAGCCCTGCTGGCCTAATCAGCTCTTATTACAGTTTCAAAAGCAATGAAATTTTAGCTTGAGTTCTGGAGGGGCCCTTCTGACATGGCAGAAGATGTGTGGGCAAGGACTGCAAAATATCTTCCAAATATCAATAATGAGAGCAGGTCTGTTGGGTAGGGGAGTGGGATGTCTTCCTAAGCCAAACACTGGAAATCTCCACAGGTGATCTCTCTTGTGTTGTGCTGGCCTCAGCCTGCCCTTGGTTCAGACAACATGGCCTAGAAGTTGACTTGTGCAGGGAGATCCTGCTCTGGGATCTGTAGCAGAGCCACCCAGGCAGTCTGTGCGTAGGACTCTTGCCTGGGGTGCCCCATTCCACCTGCTTACCAGTGGAACCTGGGCTTGGACTCTGTGCACTGGCTTTCCATCATAACACAGAGAGCTGGGGCCCAAGGAGTCCTCTCCATGTACCCTCAGGCATCCCACAGTGGCCACCCATTCCGTCAGTGACAGACACAGGTCTCCACAGAAGGAGACAGAGAGTTTGGCTGCTGGTGTTTGGCCCACCTTCACCAAGCATTGAAAACAAGTCTGTTTCACCCAACAGACCCTTGGGGAAAACCCACTTATGGGATAAAGAGGCTATTTGTCCTCAGAGTAACAATGCAGAGATTTGTCAGACTTGGGTGCATGTGTTATTTAAACAGCTTTAGTAAAGTATATGGACTAAAAAAAATACACCAGGCATGTGCCATTTGCTAAGTCTTAGTACACATCTATACCCATGACACCATTGCCACAGTGAAGAGAATGCTGCACCTGTCACTGCTCCAAGTTGCTGCTATCCCTTTGTAATAATCTCTTCCTCCACCATCTCCCCACACACTCTTCCCCAGCCAGCCCACACCTGCTCTGCTCACTGTAAATAGACTGTATTTTCTAGAGTTTTATATAAATAGAATCATGCCATATGTACTTTTTTTGTTGTTTGGCTTCTCTTACCGGCATAATGGTTTTGCACTCTGTTGGCAGTGCTGTGTCTATAAATAGTTGGTTCCTGGTGGCTGCTGAATAGAGCTCCATGCCATGGATGTGTGTTAACGTGTGGATCCATTTACTCCTTGAAGGACGTCTGGGTGGTTTCCAGTTGGGGGTGATTACAAATAAAGCTTGTGTGAATATTTGCGTGGAAGTCTTTGTGTAGACACATGCTTTCTCTACTCTTGAGTAAAACACCTAGGAGTGAAGCAATGGCTGGGTCCTCCGGCAAGTGTGTGATTTACCTGCACATTCCTACCAGGCTTGTGCAGGAGGGAAAGTTGTACACCTGTACCAGCACTCTTTGCTGCCGATCTTTAGCCATTCTACTGTAGGTGCAGTGGGAAATTGCATTTCCCTGATGACTAATACTGTTAAGGATCTGTTCCTGTTGTTTCCCTGGTATCCTTAGGTCTTCTTTGATGAAGTGTTCTCTATTCAAAGAAACTTTTGTCAATTTTTAAATTGGAATATTTGTTTTGTTTGTTGTTGAGTTTGGGAAGTTCTTTACATATTCTTGATACAAATTCTTTATCAGATACGTGCTTTGCAGAAATTTTCTCCTAAAATTTGGTGTTTGTCTTTTCATTGTCATAATGATGTCTTTTGAGAAGCAAAACTTTTTAATTTTGGTGAAGTCTAGTTTATCAACTTGTTGTTTGTGGATCATGCTTTTGATATTATATCTAAGAAATCTCAGCTTGACCCAAGGTCACAAAGAGTTTATTGTCTAAGCTTTCTCCCAGCCAATCTAACAGTTTTAGGTTGTACATTTAAGTCTGAGATTTAACTTGAGTTAATTTTGTGTATGGCATGAGATATGGATGGATGTTCATTTTCCTGCATGTGAATTTGCAGTGATTTCACTATTGCTTATCAGAAAGATGATCCTTTCTCCATTAAATCGACCTTACAACCTTGTCAAAAAATCACTTGTCCCAGTTATGAGTCCAGATCTGGACTTGGTATTCTGTCCCCCGATCTGCTTGGTGCCAGCACCACTCTGGGGGCAGGATCATTGTAACTTTTAGTAAGTCTTGAGATCAGGAAATGTTCTTCTTTTTCAAAGTTGTGGTGGTTATTCTAGGCCCTTTATATTTCCATGTGAATTTTTAAAACAGAAAGGTGGACAAAATGGAAAGGAAGGGAAGGGAAGGGAAGGGAAGGGAGGGGAGGGGAGGGGAGGGGAGAGGGCAGGGGAAGGGAAGGAAAGTGCCTCCTGGATTTGACCAAGATTACATTGAATGTATAGATCAGCTTGGAAAATATCTTAAAACTTTTGAGTCTTCTGACTCATAATAAGATTTGCCTCTCCATCTGTTTACAACTTTTGTTGATTTCTCTCAAAGGTTTGCAGTTCTCAGTGTAAGGGTATGTCAGATTGACCCCTAAGTATTTAATACATTAATCCTATTTTATACAGTCTTTTCTTTTGATTTCTGATTGTTGCTTTGTACAGAAATAAAATAGATTTTGTTGTATATATTGATCTTGTATCTTGTAACTTTGCTAAACTCACTAGTTCTAGTAGCTTTTTTGTAGAGTCTGTCAGATTTTCTGCATAAATGATCATGTTGTCTGTGAGTAAAGACAGTTTTACTTCTTTCTTTCCAGACTAGATGTACTCTGTTTCTTTTTCCGGCCTCATTCCTCTGGCTGGTGTTTCCAGCCCAGCATTAAGTAGAAGTGTGAGAACAGACATTCTTGTTTTGTTCTTTTATTTTAAAGCCTTTAGTTGTTACATATGATGTTAACTGTAGGGTTTTTTGGTAGATTTCTTCTTTTCCCAGTTCCGTTCTAATATTAGTTTGGTGAGAGTTTTTACTACGAAGTGATGTAAAATTTTCCCATGTCTGTGGAAATGATCATATGATTTTTCAGCATGTTAATTTGGTGAATTGCATTGGTTGATTTTAAGACTTTATCATTAATTAAATTGTCTGTTGTCCTATTTTCCTGTTTTTCTACTTGTTCTTTATTTTCTTTTTCCTATCTTTAGCACTCCTTCTCAGATTACTCAATTCTATCTCCATCCTTGACCTTTTAACGAGAGCTCTTTGCTCTGTTGCTTTGAATTACTTTAAAGTTTATAGTGTAGATAAGTACAATCCACCTTCAAGTGATATGAATATTTTCTTTATATTTTTATCATATGTTTTAATTATTGTTGTTGACTTTACAGTGTAATGTTATTATATTTGCTTAGTCAGTTATATTATAAAGAAATTAAGTAAAAATAGAAAAGTCACATATTTACCAATACAGTTACCATTTCAATGGTCTCCATTCCTTAATGTCAATCTGTTTACATCTATTACCATCACCTTTCTACCTGAAGTGCCTCCTTTAATAACTCCATAGTTTAAGTCTGCTAATAATAAATTCTTTTAACTTTTGTACATCTAAAATGTCTCTACTTCAGCTTTGTTTTTGAAAGATATTTTATCTGGGTATAGAATTTGAGGTTGATGGCTCTGTTTTCTTTCAGTACTTCAAAAATATTGCTGTGGTGTCTTTTAATTTGCCTGGTTTCAGTGTGTGCCACATTTTCATCTTTAATCCTCAGTACATAGTATAGCATTTCTACTGTCAAGATTTTCTTTTTATTACTGGTTTAAAGCAATTTGATTATGATTTGTTTAGGTGTCATTTTCAACAAGTTTCTTGGACTTGGGTTTGTTGAGTTTCTTGGATCTGTGGATTTTTAGTTTTTATGACATCTTGTAACGTTTTCATCCATTATTTCCTCAAATATTTCTTCTGTCTTCCACTCCCTTCAGAGATTCTCAAATCATATATATTAGCTACTTGAAACTGTAAAACAGCTTGCTGATGCCCTTTTCAACTATATAAATCATTTTATCTGTGTATTTCATTTGAAGTGTTTTCTATTCTTTCTTCAATTCATTAATCTTGGGCTGGGGAAATAGCTCAGTGGCATAGCACCTTCCTGGAAAGCACAAGGTCCTGAGTTTGATCCTGATACAAAAAAAAAAAAAAAAAAAAAAAAAAAAAAAAAAAAAAAAACAGAGCTGGCCATGGTGGCACATGCCTGTAATCCCAGCACTCAAGAGACTAAGGCAGAAGGATTGCTGCAAGTTTGAGGCCAGTGTCAGTGACAAAGTGAGTTCAAGGCCAGCCTGAACTACCCAGTGAAACTCTGTCTCAAAAAGATTTTAAAAAAATTTATCACTGCTCTGCAATGCTTAATTTGCCATTAATCCCATCAAATGTAAATTTTTCATCTCAGATATCTCTACAAGTTCATTTTGGGGTGTTATTTATATTTCTATGTCAACTTTTAAGCATATGGAATGAGGTACACAATAATTGTTTTAATATCTTCACCTGCTCATTCTAACATCTGTGTCAGTTATGGGTCAATTTCGAATGATTGCTGTTTCTCCTCATTTGGGGTTAGATTTCTGTGCCTCTTTGCATGCCTAATAATTTTTGATTGGATGTTAGACATTGTACATTTTATCTCTTGGGTGCTGGGTACCTTTGTATATCTATGCATATTCCTGAACCTTGCTCTGGGTTGCAGCTAATTTATTTGGAATAGATTTGATTTAGTCCTGGCTTCTCAGGCTATTAGTTGGCCCAGAGCTGAGTTTATTCTGAGTCTGTTTATTTGTACTATTAAGAGGAGACTCTGCATGCTCTACCCAAGCCCCAAGAATTGTGAAGAATTCCAAGGCCACTGTCACTAGTGAGGACATAACTGTCACCAGCCCTGCGCAGGTGTTGAGCACTGGGTACTCTAATCTTTGCAGGTTGTTCTCAACTTGGCCCTTGGTAGTTTCCTCCAGGGCTTGTGCTGAGCAGTACCAGGCTGAGTGCTCCATGGGGACTCCCTGCAGCTCTCTAGACTCCCCCTCTGTCCAGCTCACTCGTCCCCAGTACTCTGGCAACCTGGGGGTCCTGGTCTCTCACCTCTCAGTTCTCTCTCTCTTCAGCTGAGGGTGTGTCCTGGCTCCTTCAGGCACCATGGCCTGAAAACTTTCTCACAGTTGAGGAGATCATGGGACTTCTTCCACTGATTTCCCAACTCCCAAGGACTCTGCTCTGCACTGCCTCACCTGCAAGGCCCTGCCAGTCCCTCTTTGGTTTGTTGTTGTTGTCCAGCTAAGAGGTTGCCATGGTCCCTGCTTCTCCAACTTGATGGAAAGTGGAAGCTTTTCCTTCTTTACCCTGATCTGCCTGTGCTGTGATAGCCTGGCCTGCTGGAGCATGTGTGCACATGCTCACATACACACATCCTCAACAGGCATCCCCACTTAAATATGTCACTGTGTCATGGGCACCCCCCTTTTAGTCCCCAATAAGAACCACTGAGGAGGACATGTTGGAGGCTAAGGCTGTCAGTTCTCGTCTCACAGCTTCCAGGCTTCACCTCAGCTGAGCCAGGCATGGCTGGAGCCTCACTCTTGTCCTTTGCCCAGGCACAGCATGACAAGGGCTGTCATCCCATTTGGTCCCCACATCAGGCTGTTAAGGAAGTAGAAGTAGTGTTGCCACCCTATCCTACAGATGAGAAAACTGAGGCTCAGAATGCACCCAGGCTCACACGGTGTGTGGCCCAGGCAATACTATAGCCCTGGTTGTCCAGGTGGAAAACAGCCTGGTAAAAGAGTGGGCATTTCCTGCAGTGGGTTTCTGAGCCCTTCCCTCCCATGCCACCTCCCACCACACCCAGGGAGCTCTTTGTCCAGCATGAGACCCAGAGGACTCAGCCTTCCTGCTATTCAGGCTTCTGGGCCTGAGGGAGAACACCTCCACTGCCAATGTTGTTGGCCATACTGATAGAAACCGAGACCCACACGGAACCAGACCAGACCTTCTGACACGAGAGAAGTCTTTATTGGGGGAGGGACAGAGTAGCAGGCTACGAAGCGGACAAAGGTAGCCCCGAGCTGAGGAAAGCGTGGGCCTTTAAGCTCTTTTTCTGGCGGGGGTGGGGTGGGGTAAGGAAATGTCCCTGGGCCAGAACAGGCTGAGCCCTGAGCGGCCGGGTGGGCGTCTAGGCCAGAAGCCTGAACGGCAGGAGTTGCCCAGGTCAGAATGACCCAAGCAGGTGGACTGCCAGAGTGAATGAGGGCGGGGATAGCTTTTGTGGCCGAGGGGAACTGAAGTGGAACAGGTAAGGGAACTAGAGAAATATTGAAGGTTAAAGTTTTCCCACAAAGGGGGTGAGGCTGGCTGCCTTGTGACTTATCACATACGAGTTTGGGGAATCCAAAGTCCCTGTAACTTAGAGTGTTTGAGATCAAGTCGATGTCAGGAGCTCTTTGGTGTGTACCCATTTACATGTTCAGACTAGTGAATCAGGTGTGTGACCAGAGGGGTTTAATTCCCAGAACCATGGACTGAGGAGTGTTAACCCAAACTCAGGCCCATTTCTGACTCTAAGACCAAAGCTCCATTGCCTTATACCAGGGAAGCCATGTTGGTACTGCCTGCTGGAAAATCAGTTCCCGAGCCCTCAGAGTCTGCATTGCAGAACATCAGAGGGTCCCTGGTGCCTCCCCTACATTCTGTGTGTCTCCAGCTGGATGGTTGTGCTGTCCGTGGAAGGAGTGGGACATTAACCACTAGGGCTGGGATTGGAGGGCAGCAGCAGAAGAGGTGACGCATGCGTGTGCATGTGTGTAAAAGTACAAAAACCCAAGTCTGTATTTTCCCCAGAGTATTAATTACCACTGGAGAGGAAGCTTGTCTGGGCATGTTCCTCTTGGCCAGAGTAATTTATCATCGGGTTTTCAGGAACAGGAGGTGGGTCATGCACGGTGCAGAGAGCAACAGCCCACCTGGTCAGAGTAGATGCAGCTCAGCCCTTAGCACAGGATAAGGGCTGGGTGGGAGGAGGTGAGGTGGCAGCCTCCACACAGTTCTGGTAAGGCCGAGGGCGGCTCAGTGAGAGAAGCTGTACACCTTCACAAATGGAGGGAGGGGCAGGAAGTGTGGGCACCAGGCAGCCAGCCAGCCAGACGCCATTGCTCATCACCCCACAGGACTTTCATAAGACTGACTGTGGCCTGTGGTGTCTGGGACTCAGGTCCTCAAGGCAGACAAACCCAGGTCTGTCCCTAAGGGTGGGTAAAAAGTGATACCTCTCCACTCAACATTGAGCGACTTAAGGACCCTGGCAAGGTAACAGGTATAACTGAGGACCTCTTTGGCCCTGGTATGACCAGTTAGGATGCATAAGCAACTTGAGGCCTAGAGCAACCCTTCCCCTGCCTCCGGGTTTCCCTGACTCTCGCCTGGGTGGCAGGGCCTCCACCTGTGTCTCTAGAGAGCTCATCAGGGTCATCCTGGGCACTGTTTCTGCCCTGCCAGCATCGCTCCTGTAGTCCAGTGTGAGTTACAGAACAAGAAACATCACCAGGAGGCAGCCCCTGCCCACCTCCCTACCTATGACACTGAGCAGGGCTAGTGACAGCTCCTCCCCTAAAGGGACAGTCCAAAGGCAGAATGGGTAGCCACTCATCTTGTGTGCTATGAATGCACCCAGCCACATGCTTGGACATGTGACCCAGAACTGGCCCCTGCCCTGTGAGCTGGCATTCTAGCAGACAATCACCCTCCCCTCCAGCAGGGGCATGGGATTTCTGACACCAGGGAGCCATCTCTTCCCAGCCTGTGGGACAGAGGACACCAGCAGGGAGGAAAAGGAGAGCCTCTTAGAAGCATGGTCTGCTGGTCTGACATGTTCTCTGGCACACAGAACTGGTGGTCTCAGCCTAAACCAGTGAGACATCCTGTATTCCTTTGCTGCCATCTGGTCTGCCAGCTAGTAGGCAAGGCAGTTGAATTGGGAGGCAGGGCCACCCTGAGTCCTCGGAGAAGAGAATGTGGTGATCTCACTTTACCAAAAGAGAAACCAAGGCTCAGAGAGGTTATGTAATTTCCTCAAAGCCATCCGGGTGGTCAGCAGCTGAGCTGGAAGGTGAGCCAGCACTGAGCAGGTTCTCCTGCACCTGGTATGGTCCCTGAGCTGTTCTCTTGACTGTGGCAGGGGCAAACCCAGACCATGCTGATCAGGCCAAGAAGCAGATCTCCTCAGTGGGCTCCTGGTCTTGAGAAACCATGGGCTAAGTGGAAATGGTCATGAGACCCACCTTTGGACACCGGACCTCTCTCTTTTGAAGGAATGTGCTGCTGGGTGTGCTGACGATCCTTTTACATTTTAAAGCCCAAGTTGGAAGGAGACCCTCTCTGTTCCAAATCTGCCTGTGACTGTCAGTTCTCTTGGAGAAAGGCCAAAGTCCCATGTGAAACCGCTTATGATCTGACCCCATTAATTTGGGACCTCCTCCCTCACCGTTTCCACTTTGCCCCATTACTTCAGCCAGTGGGTGGCCTTGCCCACTCCCTGAAAACCAGATGCCTCCCATGATGGGGCCATGGCATGGTGTCCTTTTGCTGGGACCTTCTCCCCAGAGACCAAAGGGCTCCTTCCCTCACTCATTCAGTTTGGCCTGACGCCATCTCCTCAGGCCCGTCCCGACCTCCCCGTGGAGGCCTCCTCCTTCTTTCCCTGGCCCCTCCCCTCTTCTCCCGGCTCCCCTTTCCCTATTAGGCCCTCTCCCAGATCTCCTTCTGCCAGGCCCCTCCTGCCAGGTCCTGCCAGGTCCTCCCAGGTCCCACCCCCTGCTCTTTCCACCATCCACACTCTCCCTTCCAACCCTGGAGATCACTTTCTTATGTCCTGTGTTTGTTGACCACCCCTCCCATGAAGCGCAAGCCTGTGGCTGGAACTCCACAAGCCTGTACCCTGGCTAATAATGTAGAAGGGATCTCTGGAGCCTCCAGCTCTGCACAGCATCCCCTCAACTGCTGGGCCTGGTCAGACCTGGAGGCATTGATCTGCTGTCCAAGCAGCCTCTTGGCTACCGAAGAGGTCCACAGCCAGTTTGGCAGCGACATGCCCAGGCCATACAGTCTGCAAAACTGAGGTGGAAGGTGGTCGTTGCAGGACCTGTACACACAGCCTTCCCTCTTAAATGAACCTGTCCATAGGAATGTGCCCAAGGCAGGCGAGGAGACACCCTGCCTGGTGGAGGAGGTTGATGCTGTAGTCCCCTGGGGTCGGGGCATGGATTTGAGGGGCTCTTTTATATGAGGACTGCTGGGTGATAAGACTGGAACAGCATTCAGAACTGTTTGAGTGGCCATGTCCCAAGACCACTGGCTAACCAGGAGTCTGATGGCGTGCCACAGGCTCTGTTCTCAGCCCTATTTGAGTCACGATCTGTGTTGGTGACTTATGTAAGCATTTATAGGAATGAAGATCAGGTTCTGGCTAATCTAAAGCTGAGAGGAATAACTAATCATTTGCCTTGTTTACTGGCTTGAGCCAAAGATGAAACTTAACTAAATGTAAGAACAAATATGAACTCTGGCTTGTTGGTCCAAAACTACTACTCCAGTGAGAACAATGGAAGAGTTAGGGACTTTGATCAGTGAAGAGTTCAGTACAATTAGGGTGAACAAGTAACTCATCCAAACTAGAGCCCTGTTGGTAACTAAGGTGTAAGCCATGGGTGTCCTGGGCATGCTGAGGGTATGGTCACCCAGAACATGTCCTCAAAAACCAAACACAGCACACTCCTGGAGTGGGGAGGTAAGCTTGAGCCTCATTGGCCATGGTCAGAGTTGCCTGAGAACTTTGGGGTTATTTTGATGTTCCTGCTGTGGGCCAGGGGGTTTTGAAGCTGAGGGAACAACCACAGTAGAGGAACGAGGGGAATAGCCTTGGGGACTGGTGAAGAGTGAGAAAGCACTACCAGGCTGACTACAGAAGAGACCAGTGCTCCATCTGTGTGGCCACAAGTGCAGAAGTAAGATTAGAATTGAAGCCAGAGGGGATGAGTGTCAGGCTGCCAGAGGAAGAACTTTCTAGGGAGGACAGTGGGCCATTCAGGAGTGGGCACCTGACCTCCCCAGCTTATAGCCTCAGCTGGAGGCAGGAGCTACAGAAGGACCTCCTGGGGCCTGGAAGGGAGAGGCCAGGTGACTCCCAAAAGCTTCTGAGGGCAAGTCATGCTTTAGTGGCCACTGTATGGCACTGCTTAAGAAGGCAGAGTCTGCACTGCAGCACTCTAAATCAGGACACAGCACAAAAGAAGTCAGAGGGTGGGACTCCATCTGCCTTCCCTGTCCCACTGCCCTCCCCTGCCTCTGCTTCTTCTGCCCCTCCAGGCTCTGCAGAGGTGCGGTCCCCTCCCTCCATGTGCCCTCCCTGCTGCTGAATTATTGAGAGCACAATTTGCTTTATGGCTGTGCTGGAGGGGCGCTGCCGCAGAGCAACTGAGCTCAGAGCATGTGTCACTGGCCCCAGGAGTCTCAACAGGCCTGAACATCACTGTCCAGAATCCCCCAAAGAGGAAACATCCTCCAGCCTCCCACCCCCACCCCCACCCCCTAAATCCTTGTTTATTCATAACTGCTGACCTGTAATCAGAGGACGCTGCATCCTCCTCCAGTCTGGTGCTACCAGCATAAAAGGCTGTGGATTGAATTTGTGACCTGGTCCAAGTGCAGGGTTGGGACTCCTATTAGGCCCTGGACAGTCCTCCTGCCACTTCCAGGGCAGCTGTAGAAGTGGCCGGCCTGCCTGTGGGGGTCACTAATTGTCCTGCAGCAGTACACATATGGGGCAGGAAGCATGTGGCTAGTGTGCGTGTGTGTTTGCTGCTGCTCTTGCTGCTGCTGCTGTGTGTGTGTGTGGTGGGGGGGGTTGGTACAGGTACTTGTTTGCAGGCAGCTCTGGGTCCCCTGCTCGTGTGCTGCAGGTGTAGAGTCTTGGAGAAGGAAGCCCCACCTGTGAGGTAGATTTTTCTGGAGTAGAGACAGTGTAGCCACCCAGAGTTAGAGGCTACAGATACTTAGTTTGTCAGGAAGCTGCTGGGGTGAGTGCACAGGGAAGGGACCCCCACCTATATCCCCCAGAAAGTCCAGCATGTAAAGTACAGCCCTGCTACCTGAGCCCTCTAGAACTGAGCCCCCCGGGTGCTGGGTTCATCAGAGTCCCTGGCCACACAGGGAACTGCTTCTTCCTCTGAGGAGCTCTGCACACTACCCTCCCTAAAAAGCACCCTGGTTCATGCTCAGTAAAGGACATGTTTGCTCTTTACGGGCACCAGTGCCAGGATGACTGCCCTGTATACAGCTGTGTGGTCAAGCTCTGCCCTTTGCTGTCAGTACAGTGTAATGAAAAGGCTGTAAAAGCCAACAGGGAGGAGGGGACAGGGCTAGTTTAGTGGCCACTGTCATCTCTGAGAGCTTTCTGAGCCCAAAGCCCAGCTCTCTAGGGCCTCTGGGTGTGCCCAGGAGGAAACGTGGCCAGGAGCCAGCCCTGAGCATTATGTCCATGGCATGGCTGCTCTTCCACCTCTACAAGATCTGTAAAGTGATGACCAGAGTCCTCAGTGGGTGCAGGGCTTGCAACAGATGCCATCCTAGAATTCTGGCCTTTTGGAAGCACAGGGCCCAGCCCCACTCACACCACCAGGAAACTGTGCGACCAGCTAAGCTGGTTTCTCTTTGTAGTCACCCATCCACACGTGCCACCAGAGTTAGAGGAGGTGGCTTTTTCTGTGTCCACAGCCTCTCTGATCTGTGCAACCACCCTGGACGCAGTGCTGCTCTTGCCATTTCTGTCTGGAAATGAGGAAGTGGAAGTGGAGGCTCCTGCCAGGAGGGTGGCTGTGGGTGGTGGGTGTGCACGGCAGAGCAAGGCTTAGAAGGATGTCGGGCCTCTGCACCAGGGCTGGCTCCTCGGCTCTAGCTGCCACATAAGTGTGGTGGGCTCCTGGAGGAACTGAGCCCCAATAGGGCATCTCCTTTTCCTACCCGCTAACCTCTTCAGCTTGTGAAGCCTTCAGAAAGCCATTCCGGAACTCAAACCTGAGCACTCACCCGCTCCCGCCCTCCAAGCCCCCTTCTACCAGAACCTCCATCCTTCTCACCCCATCAGGTATTCTTGCCAATACCAGAGGTTCAAAGGCCCATGCCCATGACTGGTCTTGTATGGCACCTCCCCTGGGCTGATCTCTGTGGGGACCCAGAGTGCCCACCAAACTGTGCCTCTTCATTCCCCTCCAACCCTTCTTCCTCAGCCGAGATTGTGCGGGGTGATGACAGGTGGTCTAGCCACCAGCCTGTCTGCATCTGCCCTCCCCACCCAGCCACCTTCCAGAGAAGAGAAGTGTGGGGCTGTGTGAAGCAGCTCCTCAGAACAGGAGGCCACTGCCTGCAGCTACTTCTAGAGGAAAGAGTGGGGCCTGGGGACTCTAGGCAGCCATCAGCTGGCCTCTGGGCCCTTTCCCTGGCTTAAAGAAATGAGAATCGTTGAAAGAAAGGTTTTCTTTGTTCTCTCCATGTAGCGGGCAGCATCCCCAGGGCAGTCTAGTGAAGGGCCTCCCACCTGGCTCTGGACCTGGGTCCCTGATGGGTTTTGCCTGGCCTGGGACAATGAGCAGAGCTTGCAAGTTCAGCAAGCTCCTAACTGTTGTGCAGGGCTGAGAAGGAATCCCAAATCCCATAAAGCCACACATCCTACACCAGCAGCAGGTTAATTAGAGGCAGTCAAACCCCTCACTAGTGGGACAACATATGAACAGTTGTTAGACAGACCCGTGCATGGCCTGGCCCTTCTGCCTCCTCTGTACCAACATGCCATCAACTTCCACCCTGGTTAGCTCTGGTTGGTTCAGAGTGCCAGGAGCCTGAGATGCCCTCTGCTCTGCAGGACCTGCTCTTCTTCTGCTTCGCAGGTGCTAGAGCATTGCAATGCTGTAGCTCAACTCTGAGCAGAGGGTGGGGGCAGCAGAGTGACTGTGAGATGGGCAGAACTGGACAAGACCCCTCAATGGATAAGCCCAGAGTAGGTACAGAGGGCAACCTAGACTTGGAAGGAGAGGATTAAGGAGTGAGCCGGAGGTGGCAGGAGAACCAGCCATCCTGGGACAGCTGCAAGGACATTCAAACAGCATGCCAACAAGGGCACAGAATCCCTACCCTGCCTAAAGGCCACCAGCAATCGCCTCAGCTCCCATGAGTGAGCCTCTTCTTGCCTCCTCCCCACCCTGAGCTGCATTTCCGAAATGATTACATATTTTGGAGTATGCATCAAGCTGTCTTAGCTCCAAGCAGGCCTGGAGTTGAAGCACTAAGAAAGCACAGCATGTTCCCCCCCTTGCGCCTCCCCATAAATGCTGCTTGCTTCCCCTAGGGCCCCCCGGCCAGGGTGGAGTTGGAGTCAGAGGCACCCCAGACAGGAAGCACTAGCTAAAGTTCCAGATCCCCTTGGAGTTCTCAGATACAGAGGACCAGAGAATCAGCAGGGCCCAGGGTGGGCTGCACTACCCCCTGTGGGCACCTCCCCACCTGGCCTTAGGAAATCCTTCCCCAGCTAACCCCAAAGCAGGTGCCCCTGCAGCAGGGAGAAGGTGAAGAAGGCCATGATAGCCATGTGGGAGGGACCCAGGACCCCTGGGAGTCAGACACAGCTGGCAGCCACCAGGGACCCCGGGGCCCCTGCCTCACTGGCCATTCCTACGTGGGACAAAAACAAACCCAGACATCTCCACCTCTGCAAAGTCCAGTGGCCCTGGGGAAAACACCCTGATTTGTTGTCTCCCTCTCCTACCCCATCCCTGTCCTGCTCTTGAAGGCCAGCCTCAGCCACCACCTCCCCAGGAGCATTCCCAGGACCTGCAGCCAGGATGGACTCTGTTCCTGTCCCCTTCACCAGGCACCAGCCAGATAGGCCCCTCTGAGCCCCAGGATCCCCTTCAGAGCCAGGAGGGGTTTGTGGTTCGGGTCTGGCCTGCTGACGGAAGACACTCAAGGTACGTCAGGAGTCCTGTGGAAAGGCCTGTCCAGCCTGTGTGCTCATCCTTGAGGGCTTACCTGACTCTCCTGGGGCCATTACTCCCAACCCAGGGCTCTGTCTCTCCTGTCCACACACAGCTGGGCTCTGGGCATCGTGCTAGAGTGTCCCCTCCCCAAGCTTCCCAGCTATTTTAGGTCAGGGTGGGAGGGGACCAGAACCCTCTTCTCTTCCCCAGTACTGGCTCTGCTGTCACCCACCCCATTGCAGGGAGTGGCATCCACCTGCTGCCACCCCCAAGCCGGCCTCTGGCTGGACCCTCCAAGCCCCTAGCTGCCTGTTGTCCACATGACGCCCACACTCTCCCAGGGCAGTGTGCCCTCTCCATGGCTCTGCCCCTGCTGTCCCTATCTCCTTCTTTGTCCCTCCACTCACAGGAAGGGGCTGATTCTATCTTTGAGGGAAGCCTCAGAGGCACCCTGACTCCTGCCCAGCCTGCAGGTGCCTGCCCACCTCTCTCCTCCCCTCTCAACACCCAGGGCCAGCACTGCCTGCCTGGCTCAAATCTAACTTTCTCGACTCAGCTCCAATGTTGACCCAAAAGTCTATGGGGGTCTCTCTTCCCCAGGATATTCCTCCTGAAATACCCACTCTCCCCCACCTGAACAGGCTCCCGCTTCCTCTCCAGACCAGAAGGTGTAAGGGCAGCAGCAGGCACCAGTGAAATGCAGCTTAGATGCTACCACCTCCTGGAACCCCTCCCTGACTTCCCCACAGCCCAATATCATCCCCTGCTCTGCAGCTGTGCTCTCAACTGAGGGTCTCCCTCCCTCCCTGCTCTGTCTCCCTCCTCATGGCCCCCGGGGACCCAGCTGGGCCTTGCTCAACCCTTGTTCCTGCACTGTTTGTTCTTGGCTGGGGCTCCAAGAGCCTTGAACACAAGAAGGAAGAAAGGAAGGAAAGAAGGAAGAAGGAAGAAGGAAGGATAAAAGGAAGGAAGGAGGGAGGGAGGGAAGGAGAGAAGGAAGCTCCAAGAGGCAGGATAGGGCCTGGCTAGGGTGTCTCAGAAGGTGCAGCTCCCTGCAGCTCCCCCTCTGTCCAGCTCCACCCCACCTCCAGCTGCGCTTCAGCTGAGGGCCACCCGGTCTACCATGTGTCTCCTCATCCTTTGGACATAACAGTTCAGGGTGGCATTGGGGATGTCATTGGAGACCACAGGCTCAGTATGGCAAATCAGGGCCTGAGATGGGAAAGGGACCCACCCAGGCCCACCTTTCCTGCTTGGCTATGGGGATCCCCTTGGTAGAGAAGGGTGCAGAAGTTCCCAGAAGGCACAGAGTAGGGGATACCCTGCCTGCTGTGAGGGCATCCCTGTCTTCAGACCTCCCCTGGGGGGTCCACCTAGACAAGGACTGGTAGCCTGGGGGTGAAAGGGCTGCTGGAGCAGTAGACCAATGCCAGGGGCAAGGGCTCCACGTCCCTCAGGTCTGGCCTGGGATCACCCTCTGCTATTCAGCAACTGTGATGTCAAGCAAGTCACCAAACCGCTCTGAGCCTCCACTGGCTCATTTGTAAAACAAGATCACAGTGGCAGCTCGCAAGTTGGGTGAGTTTGCCTGTTCCACAGGGAGCACAGCAGGATAAGGGATGTCTCTGCAGGGTGGTTGTCACAGGCTGCTTCTCTCACCCTCCCAGGATCTGCTCATAGCCACAGAGAAGCCTACACAGTTGCAAGGACTACACTCAGCCCAAGGCTACCCTCATCCTCACCCTCCTTCCCCCTCCCCTCCTGACCACTTGTGGTGGCCTCTACACTCACAGCCTTCCTGACCCCCCATCCCTCACCTCTCCTGCCTCCCCTACCCCAGGTTCTCCAGTGGCCGCAACCTCGCACCCCACTGACATGGTCTGCAGCCTCTGTGGCGTTCATCTTCATCCCTCAAGGTAGACTTCCTACCCCCAAGAACACCTCGAACCACTGGGGGAGCTGTCAGAGCATCCTGGCGCATGGAGTCTCCTCAGGCCTCACCCTCACCCAAGGGGTGCTCAGAGCCAGCTGTGGCCACCACCCAGAAGAGGGACCAAGCAGGGATTGATGAATACTCAGATCACCAGCCATGACAGCAAAGGCCAGATTCCTGCCTCCAACTCCAAACCCCAGGCAGCCATATCCTGTCCCTAGCTGGGCTGAGCCCTCAGGGGACAGGTACTGGACTCCAGAGTGACCCCAACACTGTAGGTTTCTTCCTGGCCTGCCTGCTTGGATGGCTATGGGATTAAACCTGCCAACACCCAGCTCTGGCCTGCACTCAGGAGCTTCAGAGCAAAGTCCTGATGCCTAAAACCAGAGTCCATGGCCCCAGTGTGACTCCCTAGGCCCTGACAAAAGCAGCAGGGCCTTCACAGGAGGATGCCTCTGTGCCGAGCAAGCACCGCACAGCCTGGTCACCTCATTTCCGGCCAGGGTTGCTAGATTTTTGCCAGATTTTGAGAGAGGCAGAGCCAAGATGGGGATAACTATTATACATTCCGGCATTCAGACACATCTCAGGGCACAGGCTTAGGCCTGCCTCTGCCCAGAGCCTCCTGCCCACCCTCACCCTCCACCATGCTTGAGGTCTAACCCCGTGCATCCCTGGGGTTCAGTGGGGTTCTGCCCTCTGTCCTGTGTGTTTTCATGTTCTCCTGGCAGCCCCAGACCAGGGTGGCTGTGTGGGCAGTGATTTGGCCTGAACCGTCTTCCCAGCCATGTCCTAGAAAAGAAGAGACTAGAAAGAACTTGTAGAACCAATGGAGAAAGGAAGGAGGCTATGGACAGTGACCTGGTATGACAGCAGGGACACTTCCCAGAGGCGGCTCCTGAAGAGGAAGGACAGGGAGCCAGGGGTGTCCCCACCTGTCTTGCAGCCACTTCCAAGGGGCAGGTGATGGGGGCAGGGTGGGATAGGGGCCAGCTACCAGCAGGCAGTTCATAAGTGACTGGCAATAGGCGGAGATGCCAAAGCAAAGCGTCTCCAAATTAGCAGTAATTGCAGGAGAAATAAAGAGCAAGCAGGGCGAGCTGAATGAGGTTTTCTATAAATATTATGTTTTTTAAAGTTTGCCCTGGAGTAATAGAAGCTGTTTAAACGCTAATATCCTGTCTGTGCATTTAAAAAGCCTGATAATGAGGATTTAGTGTTTGTTTCCTAGGGCTGCCCACCCATACTGGGCCCCACATCTCCAGCCTGCTCTCTCCTGGGCATCTCAGGTGGCCTCCTGGGTCAGAAGAACCCCCTCACAGGGCCCACACCAGCTCAGCTGCAGCCAGGTTGCCTCTTCCCAGGCTGCCAGCAGACAGTCCTAACCCCTGCCCTGTGCCCACATGGCCATCTCCGTCTGGGCCTGCCAGAGCCTGGAGGCAGCATTCTCTTAGCCACATCAGTCCACAGGAGGTAATGTGGCTTTTCTCAAGTTGAAAGTTGCTCCCCACCTCCCTATCACCTGGACCTGTGGACTGCTTTCCCCCCAGCCACAGGGGTACTTGCCTTGTCAACGTGGGTGCCCCTTCTTCACAAGGAACCCTTACAACTATGTCTGTGTTTTACTTAAAATTGTTAAGCAAAGTGATCCCTCACACTGGCAGCAAACACATAACCATTTTCTGTCATAAAAGAGTACCATGCGTCGCCAGAAACAGGGACTTTATCAGGGCTCAGAGTCCAGTTTGACAAGCTCCAGGGAGGTGCTGTTCCCCAGAGAGCTCCCTGACAGGTTATCAAGGAAGGAAGTGCCTCTGCCTTCATATTCCATGCCAGGCTGTGCAGAGCTGTGTGCAGATCACCCTGGGCACTCTTGGTAGAGGGACTTGAGTCATGTGTCCACCCGGCAACTACTGGTGCCACCTTTGGAAACAGAAGGGGTCTGATAGACTGTGCCTGGTATTTCACACATACACAAATGTCTTGACATTTGTGCTTGTTCATAATGCCCCAGACCCAGCAGGACCCTGAGGAGATTGGCTAGGGAGAACTTCCTGGCTTCTATGTGGGGTGGAACTGTTGGAAAAATGAGGCTCCTGGGATGCACCTAGTCCTGGTGCTCAGGATACCAGTGTTCCTGAAGATTTTATCCACCAGGCGATCTGGATCTGTCAGCTGGCCGTGCTTGGGGGACCCATCCTGCTGACCCTGGTGGTCAGCAGTGGTGTAAGGGCTAGGAGCATCACACTGGCAGGACTAAGGAAGCAGCAGGAGTGTGGACAAGTGCAGAGGGAGGGCAGTGGGAAGGAACCAAATCCAAGTCCCCAGGTCCCTGTGGCATCCTGCTAGGCTGGCAGTGAAGGCACCCTAGCAGGTGAATATCTCCAGGATCTGCCACCACTGAGAATGGCTGAAGACCAGGCCACTCATGGAGCATGTGACAGGATCAAAATGAGAACTTTGTCCCCACATCCCTTTTCCTATAGGAAAAGAGGGTCCACTGCTGTTCTGGTCACAACAGAAACAGGAAATATCATCCTTTTCTTCTTATTACTATAATGTTCCTGTCCACCGTGTAGCTGAGGTAATATCCATTTCCAGGTCCTGGGACAGTGGCAGGTGGCCCTGAAGAGGGGGAGGAACTGTTTCCTGCTGACAGAGTCACATTCTTACCTTTTGCAGCCCCCAGCCCCCAGGCCTGCCTACTTTTTCATTCTAAGAGGAAAGGGAAACAACTCAGAATTTAGTTACTTTTGGGGACATCTTTGACTCTGAAGCATCAGAAAAAGTCAAGGCTTTGGTTGTAGCTGGCACCTGGGGCTGTGGAAGGCATAGGGATTGGGCGGTTGCTGACATGAAGGTAAAGTGAGGGAGCAGGGTGGAGAAGGGAATGAGGACCTGGGACTCACAGGTGGAGGCCAGAAGAGAGGCCTGAACCCCAGAAGCAGGGTGCCCCCTGGGGTCCGTACAGGACAGGGAGGATGGGAACAGGCAAAATGGGAGACAAGCTGCGAGGGGACAAAGAGGAGCAGAAGGGGACTTGGCAGGCAGGGAGGGGCACAGTAGGACTCTTGCACCACCCTCCTTTGAAGGTGTCTAGATCCTCCAAGTGTCATTAGGGAAGAGTCCAGAGGCACTAGACCTTCACCCCAGCCATTATTCTGCTGTTTGCCTTGGGCCTTGAGGAGGAGCCAAGATGGCCCTTTGGTGTTGGTCTGTTCCCTAAATGTGGCAGGACAGGAGGAGGAAGTCACGCTGGCAGGTTGTCTTCTGAGGTCCCAAGGAACAAGTGCTTGCTGGAGTGTGTCATGTCCTGACTGTCCTGTGATCAGCAAGGTAGCAACAGGGCTGGTGGCAAGGGGTGCTCGCTGACAGCAGGGTTCTGTCTGCCTTGTCCCCCCCCCACCGCACTCCCTGTCTACGAGAGTTCTGGTACGCCGTGGGTGCCTAACAGAGGTGCCAAACAGGGAACAAGCTGGGTGCGAGGGCCAAGCAGAGCACCAGGCAAAGATTTCCCAGAGGAGCAGCCTACAGTCTCTGGGTACTTAAAGAAGCTGGCCCACCAGTGTTAAGCAGTATTGGGAACAGGGAAGTAGAGACGGAGATACAATCCATGCAAACCCAAGGGGCTCTTATCTCAGGCTGTAGCTGCTGTGCTCCAAGGACTGGCCCTAGAGGCATATAGCCCTGGTCGGGTGGTGGACCCTGTCTACCTTCCTCTGGGGCTGAATGCCGTTGTCTACCTGGAGCCCCAGGCACTCTGCTGAACCGAGGATTTGGCTTACTGTGATCTGCAAACTCAATTATTGAAAGAAGTTGGGATTAAGGCCCTTTCCATTTATCTCCCTGCCAGCTAGAGTTTGTCAGCATCTCCAATTTGGAAGACCCTGTTCATGGTTCCAGGAGATGGGCAGGCAACAGGCAGCCTTGGCAGGGCCAGAGGTGGAGGCTGCCACATGCTGGGGCTGGATCGAGGAGCACGCTCAGGCCCTGTCCTTCCCTACCACCAAAGTTACAGCCCCCCACCAGGAGAGCACATCACAGCTCCATACCAGCCTGGGTCGGGGTGCCCTGCTCACCAGGAAGCCTGTGTTCAGTCATCTGTCCACAGCCCTGGACCCTCAGACCAGTGCTGAGTCATGGGCAGTGGAGAAGAGAGGGGTGGCTCTGCACCCACGCCCTACCATCACCATGCACAGATGTGCAGGTGACCCATGCTGTACCTCCTTGAAGGACAACCTGACAGAATATCACATGAGCCATCCCAACCCTTTGACTCCAGAATCCCACTCCTGAGATGGTAGCTCATGAAATAATTCAAAAGGAGAAAAAGGCTTAGGGAACTAAGATATTTAAAGCAGCAGAAGAAACCCCACCGGCAATACCCCACCTGCCAGGCTGTCAGGTTACAGGTAAGGGAATTCGCACAGCAGCTCCTGGATGGGGTACAGTGCAGCCTTTGGCCCGGATGGGTGGGAAGGCTCCATATGGCAGGAGGTGCCTTTGAAATATCATTTAGTCAAAAAGTAGGACACCTGATTATGACTAGGTAAAAACCATAATTACATAAAGATAAAGATCTGATGAAACCTGAGAAACAGAGGTGGCAGTGGTGAGATGAAGGCCATGGGTCTAACTCTGAAAGATATAAAGAAATACAAATAAAGAAAACTTAGCAAAAGAAGAATCTTCCTCTCTGCCAGTAGGCACGTGCCCATTCCCCTGCACCCCTTCCCCATGGCCCCCAAACTAGGAGCCCCAGACTCACTCTCTTTCTTGTGCTCTGGGGGTACGTCAGCTGGGGCAGAAGCTCATGTGTGGGTGGAAGTGCTGTCTTCCTCTAGCACATGTCAGCTATGCACCCTCAATGTGACACTCTCGATGACGCTCTCAATGTGTCTCCACAGGCAACCTCCTGCTCATTTTTGTTGAGCAAATATTATATGCAAAGATGGGGCTGGGTACTGGGAATGCAAAGGAGATCCACCTGTGCTAAGTTGAGTCCCTTACTGTCTGGAGGAAGAGTGTACAAGGCAGATTTTCATTGCTGTGGCAAAATATCTTAAAGAAGGAAACTTTAAAAAGTCAACTTGAAGGAAAGGTTTATTTGACTCATCGTTTCCAAAGTTTCAGTCCATGGTCAGCCAACTCTGTTGCTCAAGGCCTGTGACATGGCAGAAGGGTTTGGCAGAGGAAAGCTGTTCACCTCATGGCAACTGGGAAGCAAAAGGCATCAGAGAAGAAGGGGCTGGGGAGGCACCGTTCCATCCTGGGCTGCTTCAGGAAGACCCACGGGAGTTCACTTTGGCTCAGTAGGCATGTCCTGTGTGGCTCTGTTTCACCCATCCTTCTTGGCCCTAGAGACATAAGAATGGTGAAATATGTGCCTGGCCCTAGGAGGTCGCAAAGTGGTCAGAAGAGCCGCTCACACACCCTCAGAGGGCAATGCAAAAACACAGCATTTGGTGTGCGGGGGATGTCCATCATATCAGGACACTTCCAGACAAGTGGTCTGGGGACAACCGGGCCAGAGCAGCCTAGGCCGAGATGGAGGGGTGTCTTGCACAGCCCACAGGGGAGGAGCAGGATCAAAAGAGGCTGAGACATTTGTAATCCTAGCATTGTGGGAGGTAAGGCAGGATGACTGAAAGTTCAATTTCAGCCTGGGAAGCTTAGTGACTTAGCGAGACCCTATCTAAAAATGAAAAGTTTTTTAAAAGGTAGAGGACATAGCTCAGCATGAAGGCTCAAGCATCAGCACCACCTAAGTCTCCACTCACCTCTGCTGAGTCAGATGCTGGCTACTCAAGCCTCCTTCCTGGAACCCACATTGCCACAGGAAGGCCAACACCTTGCTGCTTTTTCAAATACATTGTTTGGGGAAGTCAGCTGAAAGCTGGAAATTGCCCAAAGAGAAGTCAGTCAAAGAAAGGAGACCCCAGCCAGGGAAGTGAGGGCCTCTTTTCCTTAACCTATCTTCCTGTTGACGTGTCTACTCTACTCCCTAGTTGCCTGGCAGCCTCATGGCCCCACTGTCTCCAGGATGCCAGGGCATGCAGCCACTGCCTGGCTCAGTGTGTGTGCCAGAGCTGACCTCGCCACAGGGGGCACACAGCTGCAGAGCCAGTACCAGCCAGTGATGGCCACTGTTGTGTCCCGAGTCACCTTTATCCCCATAGAGGCTTGAGGGGGCATTTTAGAGACCGGAAATAAGCCTTTCCCTGGAGCGGCAGGAAGAAGGAGTAAGGTGAGAGCGGAGAGAGAGAGGAGACCTGGCCAGAGCAGGTCCCCTTCTCCACATCCAGCCTGGCCTCAGGGCTCTGGAGCCTCAGACTTGTACCTGCACTATTATCAGAGGAGGAGAAGGACCCTGATGAATTGTTTAAGTAAATAAATAATTTTTCCTCCCTTGAAAGGAGCTGAGGATAAATAAGGAGAAGGGGATGTGTGAGTATATATAGGGTGCCCAGAGTGCCCCAGTGTGCACATGAGCTTTTCAGTGGCCAAGAGAAAATTTCCAAGAAGGATTACACAGCTCTGAAGGTTGGGTCCTCCTAGAAGGGGCTCCTGGTTTAGGAGCTGGAGCAAGAGTGAGAGGGATGCCTGGGCCCATGAGAAGACAGCTTCTTTTAGGATGTCCTGCTCATAGACATTATCCCAAGGCAGCCCAGGTCCCTGTGTCTGCTATGATGACCTCACAACACAATGGCCCAGGCCCTGCTGTATCCCAGTCACAGGGAGCAGCCTGGAAAGTGACCCAGCTGAGCTTGCAAGGCACTCTGGATCCAGACTTTGCGGGGTGGAACCTCCCTGTGCAGGGTGAGACCTCCCCGTGCAGGGTAACATGGGGAGAGGCCATAACCCAGGCATCTGACCAATGTTGGACTCCAGCCACTGAACAGGCAGTGAGTTGAGGGACACCCAAGGCCTCAGGTCCAGCAGTGAGTATAGAGTAGATTTTTACTCCATCCTTGCCACCATGACGTGGGAAAGGAACATTTGGTCCTGTTCATTGTGGACCCATAAGCAAAGGTAAGATCCTTGATCATACAAAATCAGTATAGTGCAGTGCCAATCTACAGCCTTTCCTGTTTTATAACTCTAAAAGTGCTTGCTTATTGTGATATTCAACAGAAGTACATTTAATCCAGTAAACATCTAAGAATGATGGACATCATTAGGGAGGCAGGCAAGGAGAAGCTAGTATAGCTCTTTTTTCTTGACTTGGGAAACTTTGGCTTTCAAGTCTTGACTGTCTTAGTCTAGATTCTCCCCAAAACGAAAGCTTGATGCAAGCTTGCATGCAGGAGGTTTATTTGGGGGACTGGGCGAAGGGAAGGAAGGAGAGAAGTCACTGCCATATGTGATTGGGGTGACAAGCATGGGGACCACTGGGAAGGCCATTAATCCCCTTCAAAATGCTCTCACTTGCTTTAAACAGACTTATCCCATTGTTCTTGCCACTTTCTGAAGCAGTTCTGGAAGTCCTCTTTCATAACTGTCTTTATGGGGTGTTATAAAAAATATATATACTGTGAATGTTGCTGCCAAGTGCCATTCAGTGGAAAGGCAGACTCATGAAAGCAGTACAATGTGTCCTCATCCACCTTATTCACTGGATCTGGAATTGTGCAGCACCTGTCTCTTCCTCAAAGTCA
This sequence comes from Dinomys branickii, assembly GCA_004027595.1. Lineage (NCBI taxonomy): Eukaryota > Metazoa > Chordata > Mammalia > Rodentia > Dinomyidae > Dinomys > Dinomys branickii. The sequence goes on from PVLD010000721.1 coordinate 87,720, forward strand.
AAATAACCATGAAAAAGAAATCTAAATCAATTCAGCACATCAAGGCAGCTACAACGGTGCTACTGAAGACACTTGTAAAAGAGGGCTTCCAGAACTGTTTCAGAAAGTAACCAGAATGACGGGATAAGTGTGTTAGGAAGAAGTGGGAGTATGTTGAAGGGGATTAATAACTGGTCTTTTACTGTAATCAATTTTTTAAAAAAATTAAACACTCACCATATTTTTATCAGACCTCATATTTATCTATGGGCTCCCATGGCCCACTGGGCAGAGTTGCACCTCGTGAACTTGTGGCACACCCAGGTCTGCTCTTGTGCTGGAGGACTGAGCAGGCAGAGAGGTTCTTACCTCCTGCTATGCCCCACTGGCCTAGAACAGGCAGGGCTGTGGTTCAGGGCTGTGCCAGGTGACACTTGCAGGCAGCAGAGGCTCTCAGACAGACTGTGGAGAGAAGTAAAGCTGTAGGGAAGTGAGGGGACCCCAGAGGCATCTGCCCACCTCATGCACCCCCTGATGTAGTCCAATCCAATGAGACCTCCTGGTGGCGGTCAGCCTCCAGGTCAGTCTCCACCACCATTTGGAGTCAGCACTGTGTCTGTTCTAGTAAATAAAACTCTATGGTCAGTTATTGGAAATTATTACTTGATCCCCCATATATAGTGCAATCCAGGGAGGAGACTTCCTGGTGGCGGTCAGCCTTCACCACCCTTAGGAGGCAGCACTATGTCTGTTCTAGTAAATAAAAGCCCAGGGTCAGTGACTGGAAGTTACTACTTGATAAAGTCCACAGTAATCCACCATCATCCATTATGATCTGTCTGGTTTTGTAGGGTCCTTAGAGGTGAACTGAACAGGAATATGACAGAGACCTTCATTCTTGCTTCTTTTAAGTATTTATAGTAGATAACAGTTGTTGCAACTGTCCTGGGTGTGCTGTCTTTTCTGAGTTGCTATTTCAGCCAGGGGCTGGGGAAGGCTCGTGGGCTTCCTACTGGGCCTTTGAGGGTGTCTGGAAACCTCTATATGGCTTATGCCAAATGCTAAGTATATTCTTCCAGCTTGTCTGCTCAGAGACCTGAGAACAAACCACAGGATGAGTCCACAAAGCCTCTGGGCCTGCTGCAAAATGTTCTTGGGTACAGAAATCATATGTCACTGGATTTACACTGACCACTCCCCAACAGATGGCCATATTCGCATTTCAATTCTACTGATGTCCTTGTCAATCATAGCTACAGGCTGTATATCTTTAAAAATCTGGGACCACTCTTTCCCAGTGTACAGGTCCCTCCAGAAGGAGCTGGGGACCTATTACTTGACATACAGCAGTGGCATTGCAAAGTCCTTCCTGGGTCCCCTGCAATCAATCCATGGGTCCTGGTCTGAGACCTTAATGGAACTTGGAGCTGGGTGAGATCCTACAGCTGCCCATCAGATGACTGATACCAGTCTCTACTCACTAACTGTTGATTTTCCTCTGGTTTTACAGTCAGGTGACATCTAGTTGCTGCCCATCCATCTCATCCTCAGGGACACCATGGTCTGTTAGCCATAAATGCTACACCTCAAGGTGCCTTGGCTGCCATCAAAACCTTACTGATCCCAATGGCTCTTACTCCCACCATGCTGCTGATAGTTATATGGCCTCTGTTGTTCTGGAATGTCCTCTCTGATTCATTGTTACTGAGGATCCAGGTTAGTGGCAGTATCTCCTAGTGACAACCCTGGCCTGCAAAATGCACCCACCATTAAGTTTTGCAAGTACCTCTGTACCCCTCAGTGAGGAATTTCTTGTGCCTTAGTGCAGACAGTATCCTTAAGGTCTTCCTGGGAAACAGAGTCATCTGGTGGGTTCTCTGGTCACTCTCCCCTGCTTTCAGACCCTTCTTCCTTACCCTACCAAAGCAGCTCCAGCGCCTTTGCTCATTTACTGAAGACCACTGACTCATCTTTGCTTTGGGGCACTGGCTCCTGGACTAGCTCAGCTGTCCTGGCAGGGTAGCAGACCTACAGTCACGGGGGCTTCTTCTTTAGTATTTCTCCCTATCTGGACTTATATTCTTTTCCCCCACAATACAAAGGATTGAACCCAGGGAATACTAAACTATATCCTCAGGCCTTTTATTTCTTTGAGAAAGGGTCTCACTAAGTCACTGAATAGCCCAGTGTCTTGGTTACTTTTCTCTCGTTGCTGAGACAAAATACCCAACACCCAAAATGAAGGAAGGAAAGGTTTATTTAGCTTACAGTTTGTGGAGGTTTCAGTCTATACTTGGCTAGTTCTGAGGCAGAGTGGCACATGGCAGAGGGCAAATGTTCATGGCAGCAGAGCACAGCAAAAACAACCAGCAAAAGGGAGGAATGGCTGCAAGCAGCCGCTTTTCTTCCCTTACATTGTAAACAGGCTCCCCCCACCCAGGGGGCATGTAGCACTCACACAGTCTCCATTCCCTCCTCTTCCACAAGCTCAGGATGTATACAAAGTAAGCACCTTGGCTTCCTGCTGAGTCACTCAGCCAAACCCCTAGACTCCCCAAGTTGACACAATGTATAAACCGTAACACCCAGGTTGGCCTCAAAGTTATGATTTTCCTTCCTCAGTTTCCCTAGTAGCTAGGATTATAGGCATGCGCCACTGTGTTTAGATGACTGGGCTTACAGTCTGCCCCTGAGTCAGCTCCTCCCCGTCTACTCTTCTTCCTGCTCCCTGGTCCCAGCTGGGCCTTACCATTCGCTGGGTGTGCAGTTGATTTCTTCCTGGAGCTGGGCCATCCCCTCAGCCTGAGCTATGCCCTGACTCTGCTCTTGGCAAGGATGGAAAGTGTGAAGCTCTTGATGAAGACATCTAGGGAGAAACCTTCTCAGTTGAGATTTTTGTTAGTCCCTGGTTAGAAGAGCCAGTTTTCTTCTAGAAAGGACATAAACTGCTTCTGCCAGCCCCAAGGGTTCAACGTACGGGGGATTGTGGGGTTCTTGGGCTCATCCACATGAATTTCTCACTTTCTCCTACTGGGACTCCGACTTTGGTGAAGAAGGAAGAGCAAGCCGGGCATGGTGGTGCACGCTTGTTATCCCAGCGGGGAGGCTGAGGCAGGAGGATCCTTGTGAGTTTGAGACCTGCCTGGGCTACAAAGTGAGCTCAAGGCCGGCCTGAACTGCATAGGGAGACCCTGCCTCAAAAAGAAAAAGACAAAAAGAGGAGGATCATACCTGTGTGTCCAGGCTTCTGTGTGGCTCTGTTGCCCTTACAGTTAAATCCTGGCATTTAGGAGACCGGGTTCTATTTGCATATGTACATAGAAGCTAGTGTCCCTTTAGAGTATAATTTTCCTTTCTCAGGGCTTCTGAACCCATGAGTAAAAGCCATTCAGTTCCACAGTACTTAAAATCACCACTGTCCCAAGTCACTGCTGCAGCTGCTTTGTAACCAAGTATTCCACATTCCCCCAGCCCCTTCCTGGTCCTTCACCATCCAGCCTGTGTAACGTGATGCTCCTCCCTGTCAATAGTTGTCCCAGCAGAGCTGGGGATATAGCTCAGTGGAATAAGCACCTGGTTGGCAAGCACAAGGTCCTGAGTTCAATCCCCAGTTCTGAAAAAAAAAAATTGTCCCAGCGTTGTTTGTCACCAGCACTGGGGTCCTTAGTGCTGTCAGAGCAGTGACCAACCCCATTCCAGATGCCTAGCCCAAGGGGCTGCTTTCTGAGCCACCTTGGGAACAAACTGTCATAGCTTGGGTTCTGCCCGAAAGGCCACCTTTGAGAGAAGGGCTGGCATGCAGGTGATGCATGCTGGGAAGTGCACAGGGAGGCTTGCTCTAGGAATTGTGAAGCAGGGCAAGTGGAAGACTAACCCAAGGGCACAGTGTACAACTGATGCCACTGTGGGCACTGGGGCTGCATCCCATGAGGGGCCTAGGATGCCCCATGTGTGACTCCATCTACCTGATTCTCTCTCCCTCTGGCCAAGGGTTCCTCCACACAGCATCCAGATTTGTGGGTGTGTCAGCATGGTCAAGAGAGCTGTGGCCCATGTGGCAGTAGCAAAAAAGCTCCAGAGCAGAAAATGAGAGGTGAGCAGTGCTCGGGTCCAGTGCTGTCATGCTCCCAGAGTGCATGGTGATTGCTGCAGCCAAGGGGAGTGAGAAGAGGGTACAAAGTGGGCTCCAGCAAGGTGATCCTGGGGAAGCTCCTAGCCTGCTCCTCTCTGCCCAGGTGTAATGCGAAAGAGTTAATAACCATCCACAAGCTCATGGTGAGAATTATGAGATGGTATTGGCAAAATCTGTGAGCTGCACAGCTGTGCCCTCACAGAAAGGCCTTGTGCCAATGTGCATGAGGGTGATGCTCTGAAAACATGTCTGAGTTGTTCTAGGACTGCCTCTCCTACCAAGTTCTCTCCAGTCCCTAGGATACTCTCCTTTTGCTGGGGACGAAGAGCACCATAAATTACACAGCAGGAAGGAGCACTGTCCATTTCAAACCAGGGACAGCACATTCCCAGGGTCTGAGTTTCTTACCCCAGACTCCTCCCTGGCCCTGGCCCAGCCCTGCTCCACCCCCATGCAGGGAAGCCTTGTCACTGCCTCTGAGAGCACCCAGGAGACCGAGGGTATCCTCCTGGTAATGACTACTGATCTTCCATAGGTGTGTGTCATCACTCAGGACTGTGACAGCTCTGAGTGAAGCTGGCAGGAGGAGGAGGATGAGATGGCCCCTGTAGTGAGTGAGGAGGTGGCATCAGTTTAAAGCTAGCATCTGGGTTGTCCGCTGCAGGGGAGGAGATGCAGTGGGAGGAGGCCTGGGAGTTGGAGGCAACTTTTTGCAAAGTTTGCTGAGTGCCCCGGGCTCTGTCAGTCTCCCCCACCCTCCAAAGGAGACAGGAAAGTGCAGAGGACAGGACACCTGTGGCGAGGGGTGAGAAGACAGATAGCAGGAAGGCTTAGCAAATGGATAGCATGGGTGGTGTGGGGCAGCAGGCCACGTCCCACAGCTCCCAGGGCAGGAGTATGCCACAATCTCTGTGGATGTGATAGACTCCTCCGAAGCACTTCACATTTTCTAGGAAATGCAAGAAACAGGAAGCAGAAACAGAGAGGGAAATGGAGGAGGAGGAGGTGGAGATGAGGAAAGTGAGCAGTCCCTTTGGGAAATGAACAGAAGTCACAGGCGCCGACAGGCAGCGTCAGAACCAGGGACGGCAGTGGAGAGTCTGGGCTGGGCTCCTCATCTTGTGCAAATCCCGCTGTGCTGATGGCAGGAAGCTTAGTCTTCCGTCCCCTGGAAGATTTTGCCACCACTGGGGCTCTGGAAGCAAAAGTACTCTAGTTCCCCATTCCACTTCCCCACCTATGCATCTCCTCTCTTCTCTTTTCAAAGTGTCTAGAATTCCCTCTCTCATTTATCACCTTTGGGGCCAAGAAGAGTAGATGTATTCCAGCTTGGAGAAGAGGACAGAGCACTCCTAAGTGAGGGATGGTTTTGATGGGTAATGCTTGGGCCTCTGCCATTGCTTGGTTTATAGCTCAATTGGGTCAAGATGATTTTATAAGTTACTTTTTGCTTCTGTGTGTGAGGAAGAGAAAACCATTCTTTAAAAACACAGACAAGGAGAGGGCAAGAAAAGAAAAGAGAGAGAAAGAGAAAGAGAAAGAGAAAAAGGGTCTTAGAGAGAACAGAAGAGTGTGGGGATGGCTGAGAGAGCTGAGGGCAATAAAGCGATGGGGAGCAGAAGGGGCACAGCTGACCCGGCCTTACATGGGGTCTGTCCACAGATCCAGGAAGGGGTAGGGTCTGGGAGATTTCTCTTGCCTGGGGCCCACATATGGAACCTCATGACTTTTCTGTATATCAACCAGGTGGTGATCAGGAGTCTCAGACCCATCCCAGTCCATTTTGGGGTTGTGTCTCCTTCTCCAGAAATGATTTGCCCCATGTGCAAAGTTCCTTTCTGTTCCTTTATGACTGAGCTCATATGTGGGCTTCTGCCAGCCCAGCAAAGCTCTCTTGGCTTCAGCAACTCCCCATGGACATGAGTTGTGAAATCTCAAGGCCTGGCCTGCCATTGCCTCCCCCAGGGCCCTGTTTCCAGGCTGCAAGGGCCTGGCTGATACGGAGTCCCGGGCGCTCCCAGGCTCTCCTATCATGCAGCTCTGTCTGAGGGGCTTGTTTCCTCTCTTCACATTTGTTCTTAGGCTAGGTGGGACCCAGAAGTGACATGGCTATTGTCCGCCATACCTACCAATGGGCCAGGTTCCCCCAGGACCCTGTCATGTGACCCAGAGGAATGGCCAGGGCACAGAAGGCCATTGATGATGGGGCCCCATCACTCTCCCAGGGACTACGGATGCCTCTCCGTTCCCATCTCACTGGTCACTGTGACTGGAACCTCTCAGCTACTTTGGTTCTGACTCACACTCTCTGCTTTGGCCATCTGTCCTGTCATAGGCCATGGAGCACTTAGAGAGGGGACTTTTCTTCTCCTCAGTTTGTAGAGATGGAAATATGGAAGCTTTGGTGCAGGACTGTCCGCTAGGACCGCCCCCCCCGAACATTTCACATCTGTACAAACACACTGGCCTCAGGCACACATGGCCATCAGGCACTGGGAACATGAATAGTACAAGTGAGGGACTGAAGCTTTACTTTATTTCAATTTAATTAAAGCTTTAGATACTTATTTAAGTGCTATTATCTATTTCCTGAACTTGCACCAAACCAGTCTGTTCAAGGTCACCTGCTCCTACTGCAGAGATAATCAGCACATCTAAGCCCATTCTGGGACTGAGATGATCCAGTGGTTGGTCTTGTCTTCTCCCAAATATCCAACCTGGCTAATCTTCCTCCTTGGAGAGAGTGCCATGGTCTTCAGCTCCAACAGCAGGGTGATGAGCAGAGAGGACAGGGTGCCCAGGCACACTCCCTCTCCTGAGCCTGATTCCCCTACCTGCAGGGCAGAAGGAAAGAATAAGAGGGAACGCTAGGGAGGACAGCAGGGAATGGCTCAAGGGGGTGGCCAGCTCCTCCAGGTTGTGGGTGATATCACTGTGCAGTCCTCAGAGTGGATCAGGCTCAGCCACCACAGACGTCACTAGGTTCCTTCTCTAACACCCCCTTGCCACCCTGCCTCTGCCTTCAGAAAAGAAGGCTAGGTGAGCTGGCCAGACCCTCAGCAGGTCCTCTCTCCCCCCACAGCCATGCTGTTTTCTCTGTGGCACCCACTCCATGGACCCAGCTCCCCATTGTTCTCCACTGACTGCCAGGTCTCTCTTTCTACAAAGCAGCTTGGTCTACAGTCCAACAACAGAGCTGTTGACCATTTTCAGCTCCATGTGCTCAACATCTTTTTGGGGAGAGGATTTGAATTTTTATCTCTGGAATGACCAAATGTGCCACCCCCAGTGTGGTCCAGCACGCAGCCCACCCTATATCTCCTGACTGAGACAGGCAGTCTGGGATGAGCTCCCAGGCACCTTAGAAACTCAGAAGCTCATGTGTATGTCATGAGTAGATGTTGCCTGATATCAGGACAGGACCTAGCCCATGTCTGGAGACCCCTGTGAGAGCAGAGGAGACAAGGAGAGTGATGTTATGAGTGTCGGGCTCTCTGCTCCACAAGGAAGGAAGTTGGCTTGATGGCATTTTCTCCTTGCTTCCCTTCCCTACAAAAGGAAATGTGGCAGCCATAAAGGGGAGTGGTCCAGATAGATACAAGCCCTTAACCACTCACTGCTCTGAAGGAAGCACAGCCAGCCCTCAGCTGCATGGAAGACAGGCCTGCTGAGAGAAATATCTGTATCCTGGGAGGAAAGTGCTCCAGGGGGAGAAGTAGAGAGTGAAGGAGACACAGACATGCACAAGACAAGGAGAGAAAGAGATAGACAGAGATAGAGAGACAGAGACAGAGAGAGACAGAAAGATAAAGACAGAGAGACAGAGGTGGACACCTCCCAGCAAGGGCTCCAGGGGAAGCGTCTCCTCTCTGCTTCTGCCTCTTAGGACAGAAGATACAGCTCACAGGACCTAGTGCACCTCTTCCACTTGGGCCACTCATGCTCAGCAGAGCCTTGGAGGAATGAGAGTAGCCACCGTCATTCCTCCTGGCTAGATGTGGAGCAGCCCCAGCACCTAGCACTGCATCTGCAGCCAGCGTCACTCCCCAGGGCAGGTTGGGCACAGAGAGGTGGGCTACGGCAAATCTCCACCTGACACACTTCTAGGGCTCACCCCTCCCCGCCTCTCAGTGTGGGTTCTGAGAAAGCAAACAATTTTGAGCATGAGCCAGAACAAACAGTAATTAGGAAGGTAAATCCGATGCAAAAATAAGCATAATGCATTCCAAATTCAAATAAGAATTATTTGTGGACTCTCTGCTCTTTCTGAATTATCAGTGGAACGTTCCACTCCATTTGCATAGATAATTGAGAGTTAACTGTACTTTCTGTATCAAAGCCTGGGAGATGAACAGGGCAAACTCTGTCTATGCAAGTGGAAGGAAGGGAGACTTCACCAGGTGTCTCTGGCCACTGCAGAGCAGAGGGACCGAGAACAAAGTCTGGCACTTGGAGGCACTCAATAAATATTTGTTGAATTAATTAACATGAGTTATCGAGCACCACTAAATGCCAACTCCTCTGTCCCCAGATTGGGATTTGGTATGAAGGGAAGCCTCCCTGTCCCATTCTTGCAGGGGCAGAAACAGAACCTCAAACTGCTAAAACACTTGCCCAGAGTAACAGGATGGCCAGAGGCCAGGTGGCCAGTCTGACTCCCTGCCGAGTGGGTGAATGGGCACCCACCCTTTCCTACTGGCAGAGGGTGCCAGAAGAGCATGGCCTGTATTATACAAGACAAGGGGCATGTGACGATGGTCTTCTGACAAGCTGAAGAACACCCTGGCTCAGTTCTGCTTCTGTTTCTCAAGCAGAAGAGGCAGTAGCCCAAATCCCATTTGTGGGTCTCATTCCTGCCCCCTCAACACACACACACACACACACACACACACACGCACGCATGCACGCACGCACGCACACACGCATGCACACACATGCTCATGAGTGCATGTGCACGCGCGCACATACATCACTCACTGCTCTGTATTTCAGAATATTCACAACCCGCTTCCTTCTTTCTGCCTCCAGTAGTGTTCAGAAAGAGTCTTGCCTGGATGACTGAGATCTGGTGTGCCCAGAGCCATATGATTGTGACAGTCTCACCGTGCCCTAAAGCACTGGAGTGGAGTTTCCAAGGCCTCTCATGTTACCCTAGGGAGGAAAATTAACAAGCTCATGGGGAGCCAAACACAAAGGGCCTCGGCCCCCAGAGGATTGGTTACTGGGACATCTGTCCCCAGCACAGGTCAGGAGGCAGCACTGTCTGCTGTGAGCACAGCCCAAAGCCCAGCAACCAGCAGAATGCTGGGTCCTGCTGCTATCCCCAAGGGGGAGAGGGAAGGAAAGTCACCCACCTCCTACGGATCTCGGCAGAAATCCCACTCTCTGTGCCTGTGCTGCTGTGCCAGTAAGACATTCAAATAGATGTCAGGAGAAAACAGAAATCAAGCCACAGAGATAGCTCACATGGAGAAAGCCCTGTGGCTGGGTATCTATGTCTAGGGTGAGAGATCAGTGTGAGCTTTCTAACGAGAGGCCAGTTTTAAGAGGAGACCCAGCCAGTGTTAACTCTGTGTCCCTTCTTGAGAGGTTGCCAATGACCAGGCAGTGACACAGAAAGGTGAGCAGGAAGCATCATGCCCATGCTTGGCCCAGTGCTGCCCAGTGGATATGCACTACACACCACACAGGAGCAGGCTTAACCTCCAGTAGCTGCATTAAAACAAACAAATGTCTGAAACTATTTTAGATAATTATGCTTTTCTTTGAGATAAAGTCTCGCTATGTAGCCTAGGCTGGCTCTGAATTTGCAATCCTCCTGTCTCAGCCTCCTGAGTGCTGGGATTACAGACCCATGCCATCATTTTTAACAATATACTTAAAGTAACCCAATATGTGCAGAAGAGCATCATTTCTGCATGTGAATGATGTACATTCTTCATTGTTTGTATTATGCTGAGTCTTCATGCCTAAGTGTGTGCTTCATACACATGCATATGCATGCACACACACATATCCTGTGTGTGTGCATATCAGGGCAGTAGCTCCTGACAGCACAGCATCAAGTCCAGGTAACACTTTTGAGGAAGCAGGCAGAAGTCTTTCTCAGCAGGATCCTCTTTTTCAGAGTCAGAGTGCCCTTATTATGGGCCCCACTGCAACCATCTCAGCCCCAGAGGCCCTCAGGAGCACAGGAGGAGGACAAAGACCACATTCACCACAGCAGGTATATCAGGGAGGGAGGCACCACAAGGCTGCAGATGAAGTGGCCATCTTGTTGGTAAAGTGGCCTCTGCATTTTCACCCAGGTCTTTTCTTAGGAGAGTTCATGTTTGGGTAGAGAGAGCAGCAGCCCTTTGTGTCCCTACTGTCTCACCTCCCACCATCTGCACCTCCATGTCTCTTTCTCTCTGTGGTAGTGGCTGTCCTTCCCTCTGTCCCCTGTACTTTCTCCCATCCCAGCTGGGCCCTGTCAGGGATGCCCCGTCTCCTGTGGTTTCCAGCCACCTTCTTGTGTGGCAGCTAAGCGACTCTCCGTAACTGCCTATGCACAGGCCGAGAGCCAGCCACTCTTTCCTCCAGAGAAGAACTTGGCCAGCTCAAGGGTCCATTGACCCTCTCCACAGCATTTACTCTCAAAAACACAATCCCAATACCATAAAGATTCCAAGCTCCCAGCGTGGATTTCCAATTACCCACATTCAGCCAAGTGGCAGCCACTTCATTATAATTCTGTAATTGCCATATAGAATTCCTATAAATTTACTGTTAATTTTTAACCACTGCATCCTTCTCTTAGAAAGTGTAGCAATAATTTGAAAATCTATAGATGATATTTTAAGTGGATGGAGACAGACTGGGGAGGGTAAACCTCGCAGGGCTTGGGGTAGGGAAGGCGCATCTGGGGTTTCCTTCAACATTGATGCAAACATTCCTTGCTGGTCTATGGGGTGTTGGTAGCAACAAGAATTGATCAGGCTCTGATCCAAGAAGATCCTGCTCTTAAATGAGAATGGTTTTGTGCACTAGATTCTCCTTTAGCAGACTGGTCCCTGCCCCCTGGAAGGTAATTTACAAGCCCAGCTTCTGAGCATAATCTTCCTACATTGTGCTGCTCCACAGAGCCTCTGAATTGCAACAAGGACCAAGTCTATAAAAGATGCTTGGGAGGGAATGGCAGCCACACAGACATTCCCACCTCTGCCCCCTACCAAGCAAGTGAACGACCAGGTGTTAGGCAGAGAAATTACCTTGCTTTTTGGTAGATACCAGCAAGGAAGGTGGAATGGGGAGGAGGTTGAGCTGGAAAGAAAACTGTTGAGTCCACAGAAGCCTTGGGCACAGGGCTGGCCAGTGTTCCTGACATCTCTTGAGAAGGTCCCAGGGGTCAGAAGATGAGAAAGCTGGATCTAGAGAAGGCCTAAAGGAAGAGATTGAGCTGGTCAGAGTGTTCCGGGCCCTAAAGGGGAGCAGGAGACCAGCAAGCCCCACAGGCTGCCAAGATGGCTTGATAAAAGGTGGCCATCAGCAGGGTAGCCAGCCCCTAGTCACCTCCAGCAAGGCAGAGAGCTCCACTGACACCCTCCCAGTCTAGCCCAGGAAGGCAGGGGCGCAGAGGGTGCCAGAGCCCCAGGCCATGCTGTCCCTTGTGCTGACAGGTTCATTCTGCAGTCTTGAAAAGCTGAGTCCTTCCAGCTCTTTCTGGCTGCTAGGAGGGTTTCGGACATAGACATCCACATCCAACCCCAAGCCTACCCCTAGAAAAGAGAGAGATTGGCTCCAGGCTGAGAGGGTTATCAGGCAGCAGCAGTGATGAGAAATTGGGCCACAGAGCGATTTGAAGGTCCTAGTGTTTGATCTATTGCGGGGCTGGCTCCTCGCAGCTTTGCTGCTCCCGAGTTTGGTGACCTGAGAGAATTAAAGCTGCCTTAAATACAGTGTCTGTTGGCTGTATATTAATCAAGTAGGAATCAAAAGTCACCACATCCTGGGGAGGTAAGAAAAGGAGCAGATGCCCCCCATCCTAATGCAACAACTCTCAGCGGGGAGGAAGCTGGGAGTGCTAAGAGCAGCACAGGGTCCTCTGTTGACTGCCAGCTCTCCCCCAACCTCCTTGCCAGTGAGTTCTCAGAAACCTCATGCCTTGGAACTGGAGAGTTGTGTTGTTGCCAAGATATGGCTGGACCCCAGTGCTATAGTGGATCAGGAAAGAAGAGGACTCCCTCACCCTCAGGATCGCCAGGAGCAGGAGGGGAGCCAGCAGCCCAGCAACAGCCTTGCACCTGAGTCAAAGCATACTCCTCACCATCCAAAGATGAGCCACTTCCCCTGGTCTCAGGCAACTTTAGGGACTCTAAAGGACACGTAGCAGCCCCTACCGCTTTCTCTGTTCACAATGCACACACACTGGGCAGAAATTCACACCACTTCTCCAGTGTGTTTTCAGCTGCCAGGCAGGGCTAAATGCTAGCCAGGGTCCTGCCTAGCACCCTCCCCTCCTCTGCCCTTGCTCACCCCATCAGAGCCTGAGAAAGGGTTCCACATTTGGCCCAGCTGGGGAGATGAACCTGCAGATCAGCGTCTGTGCCAGTTTGCTACCTGCCATCCAGGATTGGCCCCACCCTCTGAGTTAAGGGACAAGCTCAGTTCCCACAAGGCTTCACTGGAAGAGCCTCCCACCCCTGCCTCCTACTGCCCGCCACCTTGCTGCTTCATCTCCCAGAGCCTGTCTGCAGCTTGGCACTGGCTGCCTGACAGTGCACCGCCTTCCCCCAGGCCATGCACTTTGCCAGGGCAGTACAGCCTCCCCGGGCCTTTGTGTGCCTCAGGCTCCTAATGAGCTTTTAATGAGCTGATGCTTTGGCTTTAGGGGTCGTGAAGGGGCAGAGGAAGAGCATGGTGCCAGCCCCTCACATTCTGTTTCCTGAGACCCTGAGATTGTTCTTTAACTAGTTGAGTGCTGGGACCGGGGCTAGAGCAGATATTTTCTCCAGAGTCTTGAGGTCCTGCTCAATTTGAAGAACTTAATTTCCTAGTGCCAAGTCCAGGGTGCTCCTGGCCACCATCCCTTCTCTCTGCTGCTGAGAGTCTGTCCTCTTGTGGCCCCTCTTACCCCTTACTGCAGAAAGGGTCACTGGTTTCTCTAAAGTAAGATTTTAAAAAACTGATGGCTAAGTGGAGAGCCCACTGAGTTCAGCTACCTTCACTCAGGGGCCAAGGCATGGAGGGGACCTGGCTGTCTCTGCCCAGGGCCAGCTCAGACCCCTTCTCTGTTGATAAAAGAGCAAACCTTGACCCCACCCCACAGGTTTCCTCAGTTCAGTTTTAATTGAACCTGCGCACAGTGGTCCCAGCTGTGGGGGCTGTCACCTGCAGCCATGCCAGGCCTGGTTGCCCCTCTGCAGGGCTCTGATTGCCACTGCGAGTGCTGGATTCACCCTGCCTCTCTCCTTGACATGCAGTTTTGCTCTATATGCTCTGATGGGTGACCCTGAAGCCTCCTGGGGGTCAGAGAAGGTGATGGTGGCTTCAGCCTCAGGTACAATCTCCTCCTTGTCTCTCTTTTAAGGCCTTCACGCTTTGAATAAAATGAAGATGGGAAAGGTTTGTGTGAGACATAAGGCAGGCTTTCCTAATGGGGGGTAAAAAGTGGTATGGGCACCGCCCTCAGTGGAGGGCTTCCAGAACACAAAGCAATCAGGCAGCAGCCATCCTCAGCTAACTAGCATAAGGAACTGGGCACCATGATCCCAACTTCCTCTGCAGTCCTATTGCCGTTGGCCTCTGAGCTCTCTTTTCCTCTCAAGAGTCTGTTTCACCAGAAGGAAAAAGGACCCTAGAGGAGATGTTGGATCTGTCCCTGGTGCTGAACGCTCCTGTGTGGGCAGTGGACTTGCCAAGGGTGATTTTAGCGCTGAGTGTCACTAGTCTGGGCTGTGTGAAACAGTGAGGTATATATGATTTCCTAGCCCTACAATCCCTACCAGATGCTGACAAGACTAAAACATCAAGGATCTGATCACCCAAGGCCATTTTCCTTGAAATCCAATCCAAGCCACATCCTCCGTCTCCAAGCACAGACACCACCCCATGCTTCCCAGAACTCTCTTCTGTGGTCATATGTGGTATTGCACTAGGCACCAAGGGGGAGAAATGCATAGGCTTAGTTGGGCCAGGAGGGTCCAGAGGGTGGGTCTGGTTCAAAGCATGGCTGAGGAACCAGGAAATGGAGCACTGCATAGCAGACCCAGGAGGAGCCCCGCAGAAGGGCTCCCTCTGTCCACTGGCAGCTCCTCTCTTTGGCTTCATTGTAAGGTTCAACCACCCACCGAGTTCTCACGACCTCCTGCCTAATGAGAAAGAGGAAATTCAAGATAATTGCCACATAGACTGAGCAGTGGTGTGATTAGTAAATGCCCAAGATATCGCAAATGACTATTCCATTAACGGATTTGGTTTTGGGTTGATCCTGTTAGGAGAGAGAGCCAAGGGCTAATGATGAGGATGCTTGCGGAAGGGCATGTGCCAAGCACAGTAGTCAAAGGAAAGCAAGAGGCTCCATGCATCTGAAAGTCAGGAGTCTTGTTTTGCAGCCTAGACTCTGCCTCTAACTAGTTGCATGACCTTGGGCCACCTCTGTGATCTTAAAAGTGTCATCATATAGCAAATGGGCCTCATTATACCTTCCCTCCCTAACTTGCAGTGATCAAGGGAGATGAGATACAGTAAGGCACTTTGAAAAGGTTAGGAGAGAATGAAGCAAAGGCAAGGTATTGTTACAGTTAGCAATCAATAATGGTACTAAATCACCATTTTCCCCTTTGTATGCTTATATTCCTGGGAGCTTTGAGCAAACAGTCAAGTTCTTGAGCCTTCAGATCAGAGACAGACATAAAACTGTTGCCTCTGTTTTCCTGACTTCTGTGAGATTCTGGGGCCAAGTCCTGGATGGTGACTTGGCCACATCTGGCACTGAGATCTGTTTATCCGAGGCTCTGCTCTTCCCACGTTCTGCCTTGCCAGGAGCTCAAGGACCAGATTGGGGAGAGGGTACGAGGAACTTCCTAAGGCCCCAACCACTGAGGCCTCTTCTCCAGCAGCCCAGAGGTGGAACATCACAGTGGCAGCTGGTTTCAGATGTGCCTTTTGCTCTGTGCTGAGCTCTCTCCCTTTTAACAGAAGAGAAAAAAAGAAGTCCCGGGGACTCATTTAAAATAAATAAAACTTGGCAAGAGTGCTGAGTGCAAAAAGCAGTCAGATGGCACCCACAACCTCTTCTCGAGAGCAACCCTCTGGCTCCTGGGAGCCCAGAGGAGAAAAACTTACAAAGGAAAGATGTGCTTATAGCTGCAGCCCTGTGCAACTTCTGGCTTGGCCCATATATCTCGAGTGTGCCCTTTGCTTTCAGTCTCCCTATATTTATTATGTTTAATTTTGCTGGGACATGGTTGTAAGTGAGACGGATGGACCCGAATGTGGCTGGCAAACGCCTCTTAATTAAACAGATAAATAAACTTCCTTTGCACACCGATTTGTACTTTTGCTGCAGTCTCCACTTGGGCCAGGGGGACAGCCCCAGTGGGTGGGGGACCCCAGTGAACTGGGAGATGGGTGCCAGCCACGGCAGCCTGCCCTGGGCCTGGTATTCTCTGTGTGTGCTCCAGGACTCCCTGGCAGAGGGACCCAGGAGTGAGAGCCCCCACCCTTTTTTCGTAGGCCTGCAGGTGAAAGGGACTCTCAGCTGGTGTGAGTGGGCCCCCTGCTGGACACCTCCAGCATGGCCTTGTCAGCAGCAGACCTATACTACAGCTTGGGTCACCTGGCTGCAGCTTCTCTCTGGAAGACTCCTCTGTCCACTTTCCACCCTGAGGGAGAATTAGTACAAGAACCTCCCACTTCCAATACAGGGAGTTCCCACTGTTGTAAATCTGCAGGATATCTGCAGGATATCTGCATTTTTTAAATAAAAGGCTTCAGAGCTTCCCACCCTGACCTGGCACTCCATGTGGTATCTGCTGGGGGCATCCTGGGGCAGCCCTGAGCTGAGTGCTCTTCCCTACCTTTAACCCCATCCCCTCAGCTCCTGAGCTGAGACACTAATTCCCCTGGAAAGTATTTGATTAGTGATGTAGGACTCTGATTGGACCATATCACAGAGGGTTCTTGGGTGATTCCACACCTCCTCCGAGTTGTGCCCACTCCTGGAAGGTCCAATTCTGCCACTCTCCCTCTTCAGTGCTCATGCCCATACCTGTGCCAAGAAGCCAAGGCTGGGTCAGGAAGGTCTGGCTCTGCAGAACCACGCAGACACAGTGTATCTGTGACGATGGCCCTGCTGTAACCGGAGCCTGTGAGCTCAGCCCTTGTCCTGAGTGGCCTCTGCCAAGCTCCATGATGTCCTCCCTGCACAGCAGAAGTCTCAAGACAGCCTGGACTCTCAGGAAGGGCAGGAATGCAGGATGATGAGTAACTAGTGCCCCTACCCAATCTCCCTTTAGGGACAGAGGGCTATGACTTTCCTGCTGGGCAAAGTGCACAGGCAACCTTAGGAATTCCCAGAGGATGAGGCGAGATGGGAGTCACTGCCATAGGCAATACTCCCACAAATCCTTTGACCTCAGAACACATCAGCCCACCTTTTGTTACAAACAGACCACCTCAAGGAGTGACGATCCCACCAGACACTGTGGCAAACATTCTCCATCTCATAGAGGTAGGCACCAAAAAGACAGAGGGCGTCTAGCAAGGTGATATGGCCCAGGAAGTTGTATCAGGCAGGCCCTGGCTAACTTAAGGAGGAAGCAATGACTGCATCCTGAAGGGGTCCTACTAGGGAGGTGACACTGGATTGGGTAGGAAAGAGCTCCAAAGCCTGGGAACCACCCAAACCTTCTGAGGTGCCTCTTCCCCTGGTATTTATAGTGGTGCCCAGGAGCACAGAGATAATTACAGCACAGTTCCTGCCTCCCTAACAAGGCCCTTCTCAGATTCAGGGCGAATGGGATATTTTTTCCTTGGCTCTTTTTTAAGTAGTGAATATTTGCACTGGATTGACAGCTCTTCCCAACTCACAGCCTTCCTTCAACTGAGGAGCGGGGGCAGAACAGCCACAAGGTGCATGGGCTTCCCCCACCCATTGCTCAGGGCACCCTCCCTGGTCTGTGCAGAGCTTGGAAGGGCGGCCAGAGGTCTCCAGCCTGAGGAACTTTGCAGCCCATTGTCTAGTGCATGGGAGGGACAAGATGAGAAGGGCGTGATCATGGCTTGGGACTCTGCAGTGGGGCCTGCATGAGACTAAGAAATAATCACAGTAGAACAAGGTCCATGGCATTCTGTAATTAGCTCCTATTGGAAGTCACAGATCCAGAGCATGGCGTGGGAGGCAGTGGGCCTGCAACCCCTGTCCCAGCAAATAAGCCAGAAATACGTATTATTCAACGCCTTTTGCTGGAGGTTTTCTTTTCACTCTGTTCTGCAGCTGTGTTCATGCTGGAGCCTGAGTGTGACTCGCTGACTGACAGAAGCAGGTGTCTACACACGCTCTCCAGCCCGATGCTCTCTACACAGTGGGCTGCTGTCTTGGTTTCCCTACCAGACAGTGCACTCACTCCAGGACACAGAACTATTGCTACAGCCCCCAGCAGCTTGCATAGTGTCTGTAGACAATGCATTTTCAGTAAAGAAAAGCTGGAGAGTTACCTCCAGGAGTGGCTGCATAACAGGCACAATTTGGGACACATTCCCCAACTCTTTGTAGAAAGCCTTGCCCTCACAGTAGATGCTTGGTAACAGTGGTGAATTAGTGAGTAAATGATGCATAGGATTCATGCATTTGGAGCCCAGAGGTTAGGGAAAATGCTATGTGGCTGTCCCTAATTCCTGAGTGTCCAAGGAAGAGGACACCAGGCAGTGATGACTGACCTAGAGTGAGAGAAGAAGTTCTTGTGAAAGAGGACAGGGAGGAAGCAGGACGGGGGAAGAGGTGGCCAAAACCCTGTGTTGATGAGGCCAGATCTACTCTGGGTACCATATCCCTGGGAGAACCCTCCTGTGGGGTCATGTTCATGATGCTGCCATGATTCCCAGCCTCATGCTCTGGCCCTACAGGTGTCAGAGCTTGGCACAGGGCTACCAGTGTCTGAGGCAGGGAGACCAAGCTCATAACCTGACCCTCAGTGTGTGTGCATGCCCTACCTCCTGGGCTGCCAAAGGCAGGGGTGGCCTTGGTAAGGCCCTAGCCAAGACTGCAGAGTGCCCCATGCCAGTGCTATCTTGGAGGATTCCAGAGTGGGATTCCAGATAAAGGTCAGGTGAACAGGACCACAAACCCACTGCCAGTCTCCCCATTGACCCCGTCCCTTCCCTTGCCAACCTTCCCCCAGAATTTCACATCCCTGTTTCTTCTCAGGGGGAAACCACTGCAGCCCATTTTGTTCTGTTTTGTTCAGGTACATGGGACACCTGAGAAGGACTGTCCAAAGGTCATGTGCTCATCTGGCTCCTTCCTGGGGTAATCGTGGAGGAAGGCCATGGTTACTATTCCCTCTCCTCTTCCGTGGTCCTCCTTTGACATGTCTGCAGTGGGTGAAACATCCAACCAATTTCTCCAGTTGGATGTGGAAACCAAAGCCAGAAAAGACAAGAGGCTTTGCTGAGATCACACAGCAAGTTATTACACACACACACACACACACACACACACACACACACACATATACACACACACACACATTAACTGCCAGGCCAACCGTCCTGCCACTGCCAGGTGGTCCTGGGCCTACCTCCTTCCAGAGGGGAACTTGCTGTCCATGGTGGGAGGACAGGATACCAGGTGCCTTTAGGAAGGAGAGCCGAGTCCAGAATTGGCACTGAATGTCCTGGGTTTGCCCCTAACTGCAGACAGTGAGCAAAGCATGAGGTTGGGCATTCTGCTCTGCCTCTGACAGCAACCACCAGCGGACTGTCCTTCTCACAGCCAAGCTTACCTGCAGCTGGTGCTGGGAAATTGCCTGACCCAGGGCCACCTGGCAAGTGTGCACTTGCAGGACTGCCTAGTGTGCCCGTGGCTAGGAAGGCTGCAGGTTTATGCAGCAGGTGACAGTGGTGGCATAAGGGGCTCGTGGAAGCTTCTGCCAGGAGCCGTCTGGGATCAGGAGGGGGATGCCTATGCACCCCTGCTCGCTGGACTGTGCACACCAAGTCCAGCGGGCTTTGGGGTGGGGAAGCGGGGACGCACAGTGGCCTGTATCCCCCGTATCAAGTATGCACAGGACTATGCGCCTGCGGCAGGCTGCTGGAGTAGAGAACACGGGGCCTGGGGACCAGCAGGAAATCAGAAGAGACTCCTGGGGGCTCCGGCTAGGTTTCCAAGGCTGGGCAGCGGAGAAGCCTTCCCAGCGCGGAAGCCTCTGCGTAGATGCCCTCATTACATCACCGACATCCCCGCCGCTGAGCCGGCCTCCCTTAGGAGAGGCGCTTCTCTGAACACAGGCAGGACCAAGCGCCTTCCGGTCGGGCGGGCCGCAGAGCCGCTCCTTTCCTCCGCAGCGTCGGCAGCCAGGGGACTGAGCGGGGCCCAGGGAGGTCCCAGACCCCGCGGTTGGGAATCTGCGGGCAGAGGAGGGCAGAGCCGGGGCTGGCGGCCCGGCGCAGGCCGGCGGGCGAGGGGTTAAGTGTGGGATAGCTGTGGTGCCGCCGTCCGGGTTCTCTCCCCTCCGCGCGGGGCTCTGTTTGATGTTGGAGTACGCCAGGGACTCCCCCTCCCACCGCTACACACGCGCGCACACGCGCGCACTCACACACGCACACGCACCACTCTTTGCAGACAGGGCTCGGGTTGCTCCAAAGTGGCGGACTCCCCTCGTTCCCTCGCATCCATCCTCTCGCGCATATATTCTCTTGCCATATTCTCGCGCGCGCTCTCTTCAGCCTCCCTGCCTGGGCAGGGGGAGCACCGGGCAGAGGCGCGCCGCTGGCCTTTCCATGCCTCCCTCCTAAAGAGCGCCGCGAGGGGGAGGGGAGGCCCCGAGGAGGAAGAGGAGGAGGAGAGACCGGGAGGGAGCCCGGGAGGCAGGGCGCGCGCACACACCGAGGGACGCAGCGAGCGCAGAGCTCCTCCGGCCGCCGGGCGCCCCCCTGCCGCCCCATGCTGTGCTCCATGGCGAACTCGGGCTGCCTCCTGCTGTCCAACTCCGGCAGCATGCTCCCGCACTCCGTGCCCTGCCCGCCCGCCTTCCTCTACCTCCAACAGGTAAGCGGCCCCAGACCCGCCCGGCAGCTGCCCCCAGCCCCGCGCACGTGCGCCCCGTGCCGCCGCCCACGCCCCGCACTTGGCAGCCTACGCTCCACCGCGGGTGGCCCCGCTGCGCTCCCCGCGTCATGGCGCCCGGCTGGGGTGGGGGGAACTGCGCCCCTGCGCGGCGCCTGAGCGTGGGGGCCCCGGGGCGCGCACGGCGCCGGGCGGGGGGCCGGAGTTTGGGGCGTCGCTTGCAACTTTTCTGAAGGCGCGGGAGGGGGCGGCGGGCGGAGTCTCGGGGGAAGCCCGAGGGGAGGGGGCGGGGGTTCTCGGCGCCTGGGTCACTTAGGGGAACTTCTCGCCGGGCGGCGGGGGACTCGGAGGTGGGGAGCCAGGCACCTTCCTTCCCAGCGTCAGGAGAGCTAGGGGGCCGTGCAGAGGCGGCGGCGGGGGCCCTGGGCTATGCTGCAGCGCGGACTGCGTGCCCGGCCTCGGGGGAGGCAGGCCACTGGCTTGGTGGGATTGATGAGGGCGGCCCTGGAGCTCCGGCTAGGAGGGGTCTGGGGCCAGACTTTTTCAATCTGCGGGGCTGCGCAGAAAGCTCGGGCTGGCGGGGAAAGGGGGCAGGAAACAAAACGACTCTGCCCACCCCCCCAGATCTCCAGGATGCCCCGTGGGGGGCGGAGTCTCAACATTGGCCTTCCTCGTGGTCAGGGCGCAGGAGCGGGGGGTGAGGGGGTGTCCTGCATTCCCACCCAGTGCGGAATCAGTGAGGTCCCAGGCCTGCACTGGAGCGGAGAGGGGACTCCCTCGTCTCTCTCAGGCCCTCTGTGCTGAATTCCCAGTGCCAGTGTGGTCAGAGCCGATCTGGGGCTGCAGTACCCTGGCCTCACCCACCTTGACTGCCCACACCTCCGGCCTACTCTTCCACCCTCCAGGTTTCTCTGGGTTCACACCCTCGCCCTCTACTGGGCCTGCAAGGTGGGGGTGGCTGCTGGAGAGGCCTGGTGGGACTGTGAAAAGCTTAGTCTGCCGCCCTGGGGCCTGCTCAGCCCGGTGAGAAGGCTCTCATAGGACCCTGTTAGCACCCTGGGCTGGGCGTGGGGATGGAAAGCATAGACACAAGGTGCCCACTCCAAGGCAGTTGGTCAGGGTCAGGCCAGGCAGGGACCTTAAAGTGAGGTTGCTCCTACCCCACCCCCATGAACACTTTGAGGCTGAATGGAGAGTGAGTGTGCTTTTTGGGTTCCCCGAGAGGCTTCTAGGTAGGGCTGGCCTTTGGGGAGTGGACTCTTGAGAGACCCTTTACCAGGGTCCCTGCAGTGGGGATTGCCAGACATACTGGCTGCTGCAGGGGAAAGGATGGGGGGACTGCCTGGGACTATGTGATGGGCAGGACCAGAGGGTGGCCAGAAGTGGTCGGGCAGCCCTGAGCCGTTGGCCCTTGGCCTCACCTTTTTGAGACTTCCTGTGACATTTGGGGATTCCTGGGCACAACCCAAGAGCTTTTGGGATTCCCCCAGACCCACAGATAAGAAGTTGTCCAGGCCCAGGCCACTGCTAGCTTCCAGCTGTCGCTGAGACAGGATGGGTCTGGGAAGCTCTTCTACATTTCCATGAGCCTAAGACTCACTTGGGGATCTCTAAGGTGGGGGTGAGGCCATGCATTCCTAACAACTCCCAGGTTGAGACCACTTGGAGTTGGCTCCTTGGAGCAAGGATATGCCCCACTTCCAGCTGTACAGGCGGGAATGTTCAGGGAAGCTGCAAGCAAGGCTGCATCATCAGTAGGAAGAGGATCGGAGTCGGAGAAAGAGTCCTGGATGCTAACCCGTGGTTTATGGGTTGTGTTGTCTCAGCCAAGTCACTTTACCACTCTGAACCCCAGTGTCTTCCTCAGTCACATACCCTCGTAGGCTGAGCACAAGGTCTGAGTTAAGATGAAGGACAGACAGAAAATGGCGGTCTTAAGGAGTCAGACCAGTGCTCACAGTTGGGATGAATCCACCAGCAAGACCTGTAGAGTAGACAAGCCTTATTTCCCCAGGGCTAGTGATGTATCCCTGGCTCATGACATTTGGAGGTGTTGGTAGGGGCACTGTGAAAGCAGAACTTCTTCAAGTGAGCTGTACCCACCTGGGATGGGTGTCAGCCATGGGCAGGATGTTCCTGGGAAGGCCAGTATGCGCCCATTGCACCAGGCTTAGAAGCACCTCATTTCCTTTACTCTGTCGCGGTTCTGCAGGGTATCCAGCCGCAGTCAGTGTGTGAATCTAGAACTCAGCCATATCATGGCTGTTGTGAATACCCATTTTTATGGGCACACACACAGCTTTGGTGGTCTAGGGCTGTTACAAAACAAATACTGCATTTATTTGGGGGCTTTGCTTGTCCAAAACCACATTTGGAAAGAGGCAATCTACCGTGTCCCCCAAAGGGGATGTCACATGAGGCAGGACCAGGGGCCATATCAGCCAAGGCTCCAGAATGAGAGCTCACCTCTCTGCCTGTCCCTCATGGGGGGCTTTGAGTCCTCTGTTAAGTGAGTGCTGGTGCCATGTGTGAGCTGTGCATTCAATCTAATAGCACATTTGATATCAGGAGCAGAAGATGTGAAATCAAGCAAGACAAGAGACGTAGTTGAAGGCACATTAAAATGCAGCATTTAAACAGGCAAGCTTCCTAAACCTGTGTGTATCCCTCAGACTGGGAATTAAAAAATAAAATCTCAACCAGTGGAATTCCACTCTCTGTTGCAGCATTGTTAACTGTTTCCTGTTTCAAAGGTGGCGTAGAATGGGGATGGGGCTGTGTCCCCTCTGAGACACACAGTTCTACAATTAATTAGAGGCGCTTGTTGTCATTTGTCTGTCTTTTCTCAGCCTCACTCAGCAATGGTGGTATTTTTCAGAGTTCTAACCACCCATAGGATGACTGCGGGCCAATACCATGGTAAATTCAGCTTTGTTAGGTTCTGGAATTTGGTAGGAGCTCATGGAAGGTGGGCCTGCTTCTCACTTTGTATCCTATAGTGAGGCCTGGCTTTGACTTTTCTGCCTGCTCAATGCACCATCAGTGTCCCTCTTAGGGACACCACAGGTGCTTACTCCCTGGGAGCACCCCAGGGTATGGCCACCCTATCCATCTGTCCCCTCCTAGAGACCCTGAGGCCGCTGCCCCTGGTGCGTTGCACCAGCAGGAGGTAGGGCTGACACTGGTCACCTTTCAGAGCAAGGAGGGCTTTATTGGACACTCCAGGACATCAGCAAAACATCCTGGATAGCCTGTCTATGCCGCGTTGGAGGCAGCTTTCAGAGAATGGGAGGAAAAACCCCCAGCTCACAAAATGGGATTTTGTCACAGTAATTACTTTATTATTAAACTGCAGTGTCCTATAAAAGAAAATCTTATCACTCCATCCAGTTGCAAAGCTGGTAAATCGTTCTGGGGGAGAGAGATGTAAGTGCCTTAAGTATGGCACAGGGGAGCATTGGTACAGAGGGAAAAGGCAGGTGGGTGCTGGTTGAAAGGATGGCACCAGCCCTGGGGAGTTGAAGGACCCGGGCCTTCCAAGGGGATGCACTGTAAGTTCTGTTGATTTTACTGCCTCTGTGTACTTAATCAAGGTGAAACCCCAGATAGTCTCCGTGGCTGTGGCAGACATCGGCAGCCCCCAGAAGCTGTCGTAGAGGAAGTAGTATGTCCTTCCAGCCTCATGGCCTCATGGTACCAGGGCTTTGGGGAGTTGTTAGGAGTGTGTTCCCAGGAGGAGTGGAGCCCAGAAGGGCCAGGGGATTCTGGGGTCTGTTCTGAGATTCATTAAGAACCTCTGTTCTTATTAAGAATCATTCCCTCTTTGCCTAAGGTGGGAACACTGCTAATCACAGCAATTTTTAATAAGGATTAATTACTGTAGCTGACATAACACTGCTTCTCTCACCTTCCACAAGCTCCTGGAGTTTAGTCTCAGCTACCTGAGCTGTTGGCATGTCACTTGTGGGCTTGGTGTGGCTCCAGGAACCCTGCTGGAGATGCACTCACAGAGACACAGCACAGGTCGCTGGTGAGTGTCCCACAACCAGCAGTGTGGGAAGGCACAGAGCAGCAACCCTTACCCCTGCACCTGCAGGACATTGCTGTCCAGATTGGGCCCCTTGGCTGGACCCATATCCCCCATAGTCACCCTGTGACCTAGAAAATTTAAACAAACAAGGTCACTCTAAACTAATCCTTTCCCTGGCTCTGCCCTCACTTCCTGGGAACCTTTAGGGGCAAAGGACAGAGGGTACCTGTCACAGCTGTCTGCACTGGCAAACTTGGTGCAGTTAATGTTGTCATGATCCAGTTAGGTCTGTGGGTTCTTCCCCACCTTTCACACCTTGCTCCCTTTTGTCCAGAATCTGTTGAGGGTGAACCTCATACAGGAAGAGTTGGGGAAAGTGAGGAACAGCAAAGTCACAGAATGTGCTGTCATAAAGCCACTGAAGACCAGAACCTGGATTCCAGACCAGGCAGGCAGCTCGGTCACGTCCTAATGAATAATGAAGAGCACAACTTCCCTTCCTCCCCCTCCCAACCACTGTCTTGGCCAGGTACAAAAGAAAGGGTCTCCACAGAAGCCTCTGTGTGGCTTGAGCTGTTTGGTTGGCTTTCCTGCAGGGCTACCCCCAACCTTGACCCCTGAGGATGCTGGGGAGACAGACTCCTTTTGGGTTGGGGACATGAAAGTAGCCTGTCTGGGAATGCTGTATGTGGTGTCTTGTCCTCTGAGGTGAGTGGGCACAGGGCAGGGCAGTTGGCTGGGCTAGGTTAAACATGGGCAGGGATGTGGCAGGGAGAGAAGTGTGCCAGAGTGGGGAGGGGTGGCAAAGTAGAGCTCCCACTGTGGGCTCAGACAGGGCTGCATAGCTGATAAGCAGCATAAAGGCTGCCCAGAGCCAAGCACCCCAGGACTGCGTGTCCCTCTGAGGTGTCTCTGCCCAGGATGGCATACCCTATGTCAGGGCTCCTTGCCGTATGGGACTGATATCAGTATGTTCCAGTGTGGCTGGGACTGGAGAGGGTCAGGGAGGACAGGATATGTTAAAGCTTAATGAGGCCCCCAACACCTCAGAGTTATGGCTAAGTGGACAAAGGTTTGAATCATGCACTGGTTCCCTAGACTCAGTTCTGGATAGCCTATCTATGCTACCACAACCCCCACCCCAGTACCTAATACGACTGAGATAAGTGTCCCCTCCCCTGAGGTTCTGGAATGGAAATGTGGAGGAGGCTGGCCTGTTCCACCTGAGGGCCTGGGATTTGTGGACAGGGCCTGTGTCCTCCCTGGGTGTCTGGCTATTGTGGGTCAGACAAGCAGTTTGGGCTAGAGAGGGCCAAACCAACAGCCGGTTGGCGGGCTGGGAGGTCAGCAGAGGGCAGAAAGGAACGCTGCAGCCGTGCAGAGAATATGCCTACAGCCTCTGTACTCTGCCCTGGTATGGCAGGGTGCCCACTGCCTGCCAGACCACTGGGGCTCATGCTGGGCCATACAGCTTGGAAGATGTCCACATACACTGTCCTCAGAGGAGGTGGAAGCCAAGATCCCAGCTCCAGCACCCTTCTGCTCCCGCCTTCTGGTCCTGGGCATGAAACCCAGAGGTGGCTTTGAGGCAGAATATCAAGTTCCTGAGGAGAGGGGCATAGGACATAGCCAGCCCAGGAGAGGCTGACTGCGGCCTTAGCCAGGTCTGGGGTAGTGTCTGCAGCCCCAGCACCCAACTCAGCCAGGGCACATGGTACTAGGGGCCTGAGGTGATGGTCCCCTGGGCAGGACATCTGAAGGGAGTGGTCTGGGGAGAGCCGTTGAATTCCAAGCCCATCTCATGGGCCAAGCCTGGGCTTCAGGGCTGTTCATCCTCGCTCTCTTCCTTTCCTCCCCCTCCCGTAGCAGAGTGAGCCTGCATCCCGCCGCGGCTGTGAGTGTGTTGATGGCAGATCTCCCTGACCATTCTTCCCCACCTTCCTGTTGCCTTCTTCTCCAGTGCCGCCCCTGGCATTTCCATGCTTCTCAGTTTCTGTCTCGCCCTTCATTTCCTTTCCCTATCTCATTGCTCTCTCTTCTCCTGTGTTCATTTTCTCTCTGCTTCTCCCCTTTCACCCCATCTTTCCTCGTGCATGGGCTCTGGCCACTCCCTTCTGTCTAGTGGGTTGTGATGCTGCATGTGCCGCAGATGGAATTCACTGACGCCCACAGCAGACTCTGACTTTTGTGTTTCCAGCATGGCTGGAATATGGTCCTTGGTGTCTGAGGTCTTTCCAGGAATGTGACTTGGCCAGGGGGCCTGGGCTACTGGCTGAGGGCTATGGTAACAGCCAGACCCAGCTAATCTGCAGACAGTGGGGTACTTGGCAGCTGCAGCAGAGCTGAGTCCAACAGCTACTGGGAAGAAATAGAGGCAAGTCCTGATCCCAGAGCCAGGAGTTCCTAGGGGATCGAATGGAGGCCCTGAGCTACTCAAGGAACAGACAGAAGTGAGAAGATAAAAAGATAAAAAGTGAGAAGATAAAACACTTGTTCCAGGGTGGACTAAGTGCTCCATGAGTTACCCACCTGCTGTTCATGTCAGCAACTAAATGGGCACTGGGTCTAGAGTCAGGAATAAAAGCCGCCTTAGTGCTAGACATAGTGGCAAACACATTTCCTACTGGTATAAATGAGCCAGATAGGACTTCAGGAGGTAGAAAGTTCGAGTCCAGCCTGAGCAACACAGCAACTTAGCAAGATCCTGTCTCAAAATTAAAAAGTCTGGGACTATAGCGCAGTGTGAAGGCCCTGCCTTTAATTCTCAGTAGCACACACACACACACACACACACACACACACACACACACACATCCTGCCATTCTTGGGGTTTACATACAATTCAACTGCAGAAATAGGTCCCAACGGCAGGAAGCCCATCATCTCTGTTCCACCATGTTTTCAAGGGCATGTCTAGAGCCCCTGCAATTGGAGGTTGAGGACCCCACTGTCCATCCCTTTCCAGCAGGGATGTCTGTGTCTAGACCTCTAGAGCAGAGTGTCATACCTTTTCTCCAGAGAGCTGGGGGCAGCAGGGCTACTGCTTGCCTAGACCTCTCTTCTGGTCTAGCCTTTTAACACTATAGGATGTCACCCATGTGGTGGACCCACTCCCAGCATCCAACCATAGGGACCTTGTCCAAGGGAGTAGTGGGGAGCCAGGGGCATGGGCAGGAGGAGGTCCTAGAGTGCTTCTGCTGGTCCCCATACTTCCCTGAGAGAGGAAGGAGGTAGCCTCATCACAGTCCAGCAGCCAGAGTCTCCTTGGAAAGGATCCCCAGGGCTGCACCTCTGCCTGCCTACCTTGGGAGTGACCAGGCCCCAGTGAGTCTTTCCAGAGCTGTTCTATGACAGTGGGACCCCATCCACAGAGGGGGATAGGTATATCCCAGACTCTGATCATCCCTGTGCCCTAGGTCATGTACTTGGTCCATTTGGAGCCTTCCTGTCCTTATCTGGAGAGCAAGGATGCTGAGAATGGCAGATGCTGAGGGTTTGGGTGATGTCACTCAGGTCAAAGTGCATTTGGCTGTCTTGGTCTCGGCCAGGCCAACTGTGTTAGACCTGGTTAGGTAGCAGCTCTGCCAGTGGGGAGTGTTTCTGCTACTGGGGAGGCAAGTACAGAAAGTTCCCAGAGAGCAAGCAGACTTGCCAGGAGAGGGTCCGTGGTGGCTGCAGCAGACTGTGGAGAAGCTCAGATATTTTGTTCCTGGAGTAGTTAGATGTCACCTGCACCTTGCTGTTACAGGCCCTGTGCTGAAGAGATGAGTGTGTGTGGATGCCTGAGTATGGGTGCAGGTGAACATGGAACTGGGAACTGTAGGTATGAGCATGGCCTCTCCCCATCTTCTTGTTTACCCCTGGCACAGATGAGCTGGGCGGGACTTCAGAAGGAACTGGACGATGAAATGAAGGGGAACCTGTGTGACTGTGCACTGAAAGGATGAACCGACGACGACCACGATGAGTGCCATGGGACACATTCAGGGTTGCCGGTAACTGAGGCATCACTGCACTGGCAGTGGCTCCCTCCACCTGGAGGTACCTGTGGGCCATTCAGCCTCAGTTCATAGTGTACACAGAGCTCCATACCCAGTGCTGAGAGGGGGCAGAAAGCATACCATGTAAAAAGTACTATCTCAGCTGTGTGGTAGGATGTGATGGGAAGGACCTGGGTTAAAAATCAGGAAAATCTGAGCTCTGGTACCAGCTCTGTCCCTTGCCACTGTCATAGGCCTCCATCCTTTGTCACTAAATGAGCAAAGAGGATAGAGTCAGAGCCACCCACATATGCCTGTGCATCAGACACCTGGGGAGGTAGAAGTGATGCGTGTACACATGAGAACTTGGTTTCATCATAGAGTTGTCTCACCATGGCCAAATCACAGCGTGTTTGGGAAGGGTAATCAGACAGGTCAGCTAAAGCCATCGGGACATTAATTAGGATATTAGTTGATCGTCTTCAATGTCTTCACGAGACTGGGCAGCCCAGCTACCCAGGGCAGAACAGACCCAGAGGGGCAATTGCGATAGGTTTAAAGAATCTCCAGTGATCTTTCTAATGCTAATCGCCTTTAGCATTGGTTGCCTGTGTGGGGCTAAGTTTCTCATCATCAGTGGAATTCAACAGAGGCTAACCCTGTCTGAGGCTCCTGAGGAACAATGCTGTCTGGTAGAAATACGGTGCCAGCCTGTAGCTCAGTGATGAAAGAAGAAAGGGAAGAAGGGGAAGAAAAGGGGAAGGAAGGAAACTTTCAAAGGTGGAAAGCAGCAAGTGAGATGAATTCCAGTAACAATTTTACTTAACCCAGTGTAACTCAAATGTGATCACCCCAAGTGTTGGTATGAGATGAGTTATTAAGGAGATGGTTTCCATTCTTGAATTTGCATTACACCTTCAAAATCACTAACAGAATGTTTCTCTCCAAGCCACATTTCAGCTTCCTGTTGTCACGTGGGGCTCAGATGAAGCCACTGGACAAACCCAGAATCCTGTTGGGCAGCACAACTCTGGAGCCAAAATTACCTGATGTGCAGAGTACTGGATTCCCCCAAACCTTCTACACTGGAATCACCATCCAGTGGTGATCCTAGTGAACCACACCATTCTAGAACCTGGGGGCCTGGTGAGCTATGCTGCTCTAAACCTGGTAGTCTCTGTGGTTCTCCTGTGGCTGTAGGTCTCAGACCAGCCTGGTCTTGTCTCACTCAGAGCTCCCTGTGCCTCTCTGCCATGGGCTGTGAGGAAGCACCACCCTGGTAACATGGGAAAAGTAACAGTAGCATAGTCCTAATTTTAGGAAAGTTGAATCGAGTCACTTTTTGGGCTGGATGCCCATTTAGTTAAGTGATAGCAATATCTTTTGTTCATTTTCTTAACATCCTTATTCAGGAAAATACAAGGTTGATGGTACTTATTGGTTTCTCTCCCCATTCTTTAAAGCTTCACTCATTGGTGTTATTCCAGAGTCTGGAAGTCAGTGGTCTAGAGTGGGACCCATGGCCAGTCCCTCCTAGATTCTGTTTTCATAACATGAGTCTTCTGGAACAGACCACGTTCATGTGCTCACACTCCGTGTGCAGCAGCGCTTTCAGGTAGCAGTGGCTGCCACAGAGACCATATGGCAACAAAGCCCAAAACATTTGCTCTCTGCACCATTCTAGAGAAAGTTGGCTGGCCCCTGGGCTAGGCATTCCTGTCCATAGAACAGAGCCACATGCGGTGTTGCATTTTCTACAAAAGCAAAGTGAAATGAAGCAAGCACATTTTCAAGATGTATTTTATTTAACTCCATCCTGAATATTATTACTGGAAAAAAAATCAGTATACCAGAATTGAGACATTTGGCATTCTCTTTTCGTTCTAAGTCTTCCAAACCCACTGTTTTTTCACTGACAGCCCATTTCTAATTCCACCAGCCACGTTTCTGATTCTCAGGAGCTGTATGGGCTGTAGCTGCCACAGTGGATAGCTCAGGCCTACAAGAATGAAGCTGTGCTCCTACGGGAACCTGGGAAGCTATGTCAGGAGCTGGACACACCCAAGGGCCTGTGAGCAGGCTGGTCCCAGACAAAAGCTACAGTTTCTACAGAAAGACACTGAGCTGAGTAAGCTGAGTAAGTAAGCTCAGTGGGTCCTGATGCATGAGGGCATGAGAGACAGCTAGGACATTTTAGAGTCTAGGCTGTGAAACGCGGACATTTTTTCAGTAGGTGTTAGGGAGCCTTGGAAAATCTTAGCAGGGAGTGACAGGCCAGATCTATGGGAAGAAAGATTTACCTTAGGTAGAAAAGGAGGGGCTGAAGAGCTGCAAACCAATGTTGGGAAGAGGTTGCAAGGCTGATCCAGAGGTGGGCAGTGGGAGCAAAGAGGGCTGAGGGGTAGATGTGGGGGCACAGGTCCCTGTAGCAGACAGTCGATGGAGAGGAGGGTCAGTGTGGAGTCAATGGGTTTTGCCTGCATGTCTCCGTTCTGCTTGTTGGAGAAAAGCCTTCCTTTCCCTTCCCTTCCCTTCCTCCCTTTCCCTCTGTGCTCTTGTCAGGAGCACACCAGAACTGCCCACTCCCATCTCTTCTCTGGCCTCTTTGACTGGACCAGAGGAAGCACCCCAGCCAGCTGTGCACACCTGGCTGTACCCTGTTGGAAGCTCCCCACCATCCCCTATTGTCCTCCACAGACGTTGGTCCCCAGCCTACCACAGCCCCCTCTGGATCCTACCATCCCTGCCTGCCAGGCACAGAGGACTTGCCCCAGAGCTCATTTGCAGGGCTTCTGGGCTGGGTGTGGGTTTTCAGTGTTTGGCTCACAAGACAGTAGGGTGCTACACACCCAGCCCCAGCTCTCAGCTCATTCTCTACAAAGCCTGCCGGGTAGGTACACTGGCAGGTGCCAGGCCCAGCGCTCATCACAGATGTCTTCCCAGCTGCCCTGTGCCTCCCCAGGGAGCCCTCTTGGCCAGAAGACTAAGGAGACCCCAACTTGTGCCCAGGAGGAGAAAAGAGTCCAGGGGTGCTCAGGAGAGAGATGGGCATAGCTGGCTTAGCTGTGGTAGGATAGGATTCTTGCCAGGCAGCTCCCACTCCTGGTCAGGGCCCTCACATGCCTCCTGCTGGGGGGCAGGCGAGGACACTCCTCCGATGCCCACCTAGCCCATGTCTGGGCTCCTGCAAGCTTTGCCTGTGGCTCTCTTTCCTGGCTGCTGCCAAGCCGTCGGAAGCATGGGGCCCCAGCGCAGCTCACCCCCACCTCCGTGCTCCTCTCATTCACAGCATGTTTCTGCATCTGGTGTAGGCACACTTTACTTAGCAGTTTGTTACCCCAAACAAAACAAGGGGCTTTCTGCTGTGCTCACTTCTCTTTCCCCAGGCTTCCAGCAGTACCCAGCATGCGTGCAGTAGATGCTGCATACACAGGTACTGTGTGATTGAGACCCTGTCCTCAGGCCACTGGCACCTCCGAGTGTGATGCGCTGTTTTCCATCTTGACCTGCTGTTGTTGCCAGCTCCTCTGGGGGCGCACTCCCTACATACCCATCAGATGTCTGGGGTTTTCTTTTCACCCACCCCAGCAAGCTGGGCAGGAACCTGAGCATTAGGCAGGGCCTGGCTGGCCAGGTCAGCCTGGTAGAGTGGGTGCATGTTGGGGGCAGTGGTTTTGTCTTCCAAGGTGTCACATGTGGATTCTAGCTGTGAGTCTGGAGCTGCCATTATGGGACTAAGAATCTGGGATCAGGACTGGGATTGCCCAGCCTGCTGTCAAGCTGCCATGCCTGTGGCTGGGAGTTGTGTGCCAGCACTGTCTGTGAGCCACCGGACCCTCAGGCTTGTGAGCCTGGCAGAGGACAGGGTGAGCTGGGAAGATGAACTAGCAGATGGGCTATGATCCAAGCAAAGTCTGGTGAAGGGGGTCATGGGCTGAGGGTTTGTGGGGCCACCTTGACTGTCCATGTCCCCAGGCCTGGAAGCAACACTCCCCGAAAAAGGATTTTGGAATGTGGGCCTCTAGTAGGCCTGTCCTCTACCTCCACCCCCAACCCCCACCCCCGTACGCTCACCAGGGAACAGGTAGAAAGAGCAAGGTTCAGGAGCCAGGCGGCTGGGCTAGCTGTGCACCTGCTCGGTGGCCCCTCTTTTCTCCATCCTGTGCCTTGGTTTCCTCCTGGCTGGTGAGGACAAGGATGCCACCTTGCTGGGAGGGTAGGGGAGAAAGGACAGAGCAGCCAAAGAGGCCAGAGTGGAGTCAGGCTTCTCCTGTCATCTCTAGCTCCAGATCTATTAAATTAAAAGAAGAAGCTGCTAAAATCAGGTCACAAAATGTATAGTTTGTCTTAAATGTTTCCATTTGGCAAATTAACAATTTAAACCCACACTCAAGTAAAAGCAATGAAATTGTGATAGTTTCAAGTTGATAGTGGATATTTATTTTAACTTAACATTGAATCTGTACCATTAAAGGCCTTGGCCACGTTTCCTACCCTGTGTGGCTCCTGCCCCACAGCAAGCCCTCCCTCTCCTGGTGGGATTGGAGATGGCAGAGTGATCAGTGTCCTTTGGCCCTGGATATACAGAACCTTAGGAACAGCCTCTGCTGCATCAGACTCCCAGAAGTAAAGCACTGATTGGCCTCCCAGCTCGCTGCCTTGGAGCTCTGGCTGCATTTTGTCCCGGTCCCCATACTCCTGCTAGGTGAAAGGAAGGACTTTACCTGGACAGGGGAATGCTTTCTCTGCTCTTCCTTCTCAGGAAGCATTGGAGCCTTTGGGCCTGGCTTGCTTCTTGGGGTTGGAGCAGCCCTTTAGACAGCTTCCCGAGCCCCCTCTGCACCCTGAGGCCCCAAGATTGGGCTCCAGGCTTGAACAAACCCCATAGCTGACATGGAAACCTGAACCCAGGAATATAGGCTGGAAATGATAAGACTGGGGGTGAGGTATCCACCAAAGCACCCTCCCTCTGGAGGTGCAGGTGACTGTGGCCTCTACTGTGAGCCCAGAGACCAGGATGCAGTGCCAGCATCTCTCATCTCTAAATTGGGGCTCGCAGTTCTTGCTGTCCCTCAGTTGGCCACAGAGGGCCCCGTGGCCCATGGGAAGAGGCTACACATTGCCACCAGAACCCCATGTGCCATGATGCCTGTGGATGTCCACTGTCCTTCAGATGAGGGCACTTGATTTCTGTGTATGAAAAATAGAGCTTAAAGCTGAGTCTGATGGAGACTCCCAAGGGAGGACATGGAGGTAACCTACCTTTCCTGGGGCTGGACTTTGTCCCTGGTCTTCTTCGGTCACAGAGCTGCCCAGCACCTCGGGATGAGGTTTATCTCTTCATTTACAGAAAAGAAAGACCAAAAGCCGGAGAAGCTAGACAGTTGCCCTGTGATGCCTGTCTGGGGTGGGGGAGTGATATGCGCATCTTGCTCAGTGGTCACAGCCTGGCTGTAATGCTGGGCAGTGGCCCTAGGCTCCAGCCACACAGTCACTGCTGACCCCAGCCTAGCTCCTGATATGAAGTGGTGGGTACCTGAGCTGTCTCTGGGCTTGCAGAAGATTGGACTTTAGTCGCTTCCCCTCATTATTTTTTAAAGGTTTTAAGCTCTATTTCTCATACCTAAGAATTCACCCCCAAGAAGGTATACAGTGCTGTGACTGGTTGTACTGCCCACACACACCTATTCTAGAACTTCCACCATCCAGTTTCTTGGCAACTTCCCTTTCCCCTGATTCTCCCACCAAGCTCACGGTGGTATTTACTTGTGTGCCTGACTTAGGCAGCCCTGGAATGACGGTGGGTGGGCTGTAGGCGCTTCCCCTCCAACCTCAGAGCCCTGGTGTTCAGCTTTTTCTTTCCTCAAGGCTCTGTCCTCCCTTGGGACACCTGCCCCCTTCTCACTCCCTTCTCTGGCCTCCGCTATCTGTGGGTGGCTCTGGGCCCCCCCCTCATCTGTGGCTCAGAGCTAAGCCTACTTAATTCTTTTGATCTTGGTTCAGAAATCGGCCCTCCAGCCATTCCTGCCGCGGTTCTGCTCTGTCTGCAGCTGCCTGAGTCAGAGCCCAGGGCTGCCAGCAGTTCATGGCGGGCTCCCCTGGCACCTGCCTTGGCCTCCTTTTCTGAGTGCTGTGCCGCTGTGAGCCTGCCCAGGCACCCCTCAGGGGGGACCACACTGGGGTGGGTGT
This sequence comes from Dinomys branickii, assembly GCA_004027595.1. NCBI lineage: Eukaryota > Metazoa > Chordata > Mammalia > Rodentia > Dinomyidae > Dinomys > Dinomys branickii. Next base: position 122,297 of record PVLD010000721.1, read on the forward strand.
CCTTCCCCCAGTGTCTGCCTGGAGCTTCGACTTCTGGGTTCTGGGCCCAGGTTTTCATGAGGAACAAGGGGGTGGGAGTGTGCAAAGCCCAGGGTTGTGACCATCTAATATCTGAATTCATTTCATTCCACTTCAGTGGGCCTTAGTTTCCCTGTTGGCAAACCCAGAGCCTACCAGTAAGAGGGGGTGCCCATCAAGAAGCCTGGTGCCCAGCACCACAGCAGTCCCACTCTGCCCTTTTTACCAGCTCCCAGATCCACAACAGCAAGACACCTCCCCTGTCAGGCCTGCAGCACCTTGGGGAGCCATGGCTGCTGCAACTGGGAGAAAAGAAGGTGCCCTGAATAGGACAACAGGCAGCAGCCAGGCCTCACCCCAACCTCTGTGCAGTAGCACAGTCTAGACCATGCTGAGCTGGCTGATAAACTGAGTGACCCACAGTGTGCATTCATCCAGTTCTGCCTGGCAGGGACTGAGCAGAGGGATCCCATGGCCACCTGGACCCATAGGTGGCCTTGGCGCTGCTGTGTCCGTTGACATTATCCCCATGGGAGTAACCCGACAACCCTCCAGTCTCCTCCACTGCAGTGTCCAGGTGGGCTACTGGGCCCCCAAATTGAGACTTCACCCCTGCAGAAGCTTGCAGGACCTATCAAGAAGGCTAACCCTGGGTCCAAACCTCCAAGCCTTTGAGTGGAGTTCAGACAGTCTGTGTCCCCAGCTGAAGGAGCCAAGAAACCTACCCTGGAAGCCAGAATCCTTCTAGGGGGCCTGGAGGCAGGAAATAGGACCAGATTGGGAATCTGGAATCTGGACTCTGGAATAAGGACCTGGCCAGTTATGCCTCAGTGGGCCCCCTGCCAGCTGCCCCCTCTCAGAGAGAGGATCCCACTGCCCACCTCCTTTGCCCCGGCTCCCTTCTCAGGCTTTCCCAGTCTTAGTCTAAAATGAGAAGCAAAGGAAATGAGGAGACCGACAATTCATTTGTGTGCTGCATTGTGTGTGGGGGGGCTCTTAATTAGACCTAATTAGACTAATTAACTTTCAAATGAGAAACTCAGATTTTTTCCTCCTCTCTCCCTCTCTTCCTATTGCTTTCTCTTCATTTTCTTTTTGGAAAATGAAACAAGGCTAAATATTTGAATGGCTTGCTGCTGCCTAAGCAGTAAAAGCCAGCGCAGGGCAGGGGAAGCTCCAGAGGGCAGAGGGTGCAAGTGGCACAGCCCCATCCTGCTCCTTCCATCTGCCCGCTTGGCCCGGCCCGCGGCCCTCCCTCCTTCTTCCCCTCCCTCCTGGCTTAGAGAGGATGAGGGTGTGGTCCTGCCTTTCATTTAGCAGATGATGTTCTAAGCATTCATTTGTTCCCGGCAGCAAGGATGGATAGATGAGTACGATGTTGGACCTCTGGGGTGATTCTGAAGCAGGAAAAAGAAGGATGAGAAGTTAGGGTGAAATGTGCCTCCTGTTTTACTCAGCACTGTCCCTGCTCCCACTGAAGCTAAACCCACAGGCCCTTCCCACACGCAGAGGACTAGCTGGTGAGTTGGGGCAACCCCACTTCCTGAGTGAAGCACCCTGGACCCTGCCAAGGACTGGCACCCTGGCCTGCAGGCCACTGTGTCGCTACCTAATGCCTAGTATCCCACTGAAGCCCATGGTCAGCGCCATTTCTATTGGCAAAGTTGTCTTTTGCTATAGGCACTCAAGGCCTTCAGTACAAGTACCTTCCTTCTGCAGTACAACCCACAAGACTGCAAGGATGACATGCCACCCATCACCAGGTGGGGAGGCTCACTGGCAGAGAGAGCTCCTGTCCCCCACCTGTCTTGGAAGTGCTTGAGGGTTAAATGGAAGAACCTCCACAAGCTTAGCCTGTTGCCCCATGCAGGAAGTCCTGGTTCTGTCTGCTGCCCTAGTTTGCCCTAGAATTCTGCCCTCCCAATTGTCCCCTACCCCCTAATCTCGGCCCCCTGCGGACCCTGGGTGCCTCTGTACTGCATCTCTGCCCATGCAGAGTACCTGAGGATGCAGCTATACTTTCACCCCAGGCATGGGATTTCTGGAGCTTCCTGGCCTGTTCTTTCCCTCACCCATCTCAAACCTCAGCCCCTGTCTGACTCTTCCCAGACCTGACACGGAAGGATTCCTGACGCCAACACCTGCAGCTTCCGTATCGATTTTCCCGCTGTCTCAGTCAGAGCTGCGGGGTGAAGGCAGGCCCTGCCAGCTGAGGAGAGCAGGAAGCTGCTTCTGCTGACATTCCAGTCTTGTGCTGTGTGCTCAGGCCTCAGGGCAAGGGGCATGTCTCGGCTGCTTCCAAATCAGCCCTCTTCTGTTTGCATGGTTCAGCAGAAGGGTCCAGAGAGGTCCAGGTGGGGTGGACGCCAGCAGGTTTGTCTGGACACCATCTGGCCTGGAGACACCCCCAGCATCCAGGCAGGCAGGGGCTCAGTGCGGGGGATCTGGTCTGCATCTGGCAGTCCTTCCCAGCAGTAGCCTGGGGAGGTGGGGCACCCTGTCTGCATCAGCCAAGATGCAGGTGGGCAGGAGCCTGGCAAGGGGCCTCCTTTTGGGTCTTTTCCACCAGTCAGCTTTGACCCAGTGCTTCATAGCAGGGACCACATAGGCCCCTGACAGACCTGGGCAGCCTCCCCCTGCCCTGTTCGAAGGCTGCGTTCTGGTTCTTGGTCTCCTTGACTTATACGACTGGCTCTTTTGAGCAGGCTGTCTCTGAAGGAGACAAACCCAGGGCTTGGCCCTGGGTCAGGAAGCAGCTATACAAGAGGCCTTGACCACTCTACTCTGGCTGCCAGGGCCCTCCCCCAAAGGCTTAGTATCCACACCTCCCATCTTGACAGTGAGGCCTGTGTCCCAGGGTGCTGTCTCCCTGAGACTTGGTTTACTAGTGTAGACATGCAGACTCTGAGGACACAAGCAGCAGGGATGAGAGGGACAGTGGGGGTCCCAGGGCGAGGGGTTCCTGGTGAGAGGGAGGTAGCCACAGGAAGAAAGAGTTGCCTTTTTCTGTCCCGACTTGAACCTCTCTGGTTTGGAGTCAGATGGCACAGGGGCCCCTCGGTTTTGGCCCCTGCCCTTACCCTGTTTTCCTCAGACCCTGGCGTGGACATCAGGTATAGACACTGGTGATATTGTCCCTCTCCTGGTGGCAGAGGGGGATGCTCTGGAAACTGTACTTTGAGAACAGCCCTATTCCCACCACACCAGCCACCTGCATCTCCTGACTGGGCTGTGCCATCCTGTCACCTCTTCTCACCTGCAGCCCTGGCCTCGGCCCCAAGTCCAGCTGCCTCAGCCCTCACCACCCGTAACACTGGAGGGCTTTGTTAGCACAGCTTGGTTCAAATGTCTGATTAGTCCTTAGGAGATCGAGGGGTCAATTTTCCAGATCTCCTTCCTCTCCATTTAACTAATTTAACTGCACGATTGTTACAAATTTCATTTTATTATAGCCCCGCTTCTCAGTCCAATTGAATTACTAAAATCTCATTTTCTCAGAAGTGCTGAATATGTAATTAGAGGAAAAATTATGCTCCTGCCTGCCTATTAGGATGGTTTGTGCACGTGTGCGCCATATGACATGTGACGGCCACACCGCCATCCTCCGTGTGAGGGGTTTGGCAGGAGGCGTGGGGAAGTGGGGCTGGGTGCTCCTTGGCAGGGCTGGCTTCTTGGAGGTCAGCGCCCGTGCAGGGCAGGCCACACCCATCTGTGTGGATACGATCATGCATGTGTGTGCAGGCAGCCCTGTGATTGCAAGAGGGGAAAACCACATTAACTCCCGATTACAAATTAAACAATATCTGTGGGACATTGTAATTAAGGGGAAATTCAATTCTGTTCTAATGCCCCATTATGTCTGGCTCTGCGATGTTCAGCTGGGGCTGGTGGCTGGTTCAGTGGGACCAGAGGTTACCAGGGCGGGTGAGCATCAGCCCACAGTCTGTCCCCTTTCCTGGCTCCCAGTTCTCAGCAGGGGCCACAGGAGAACACTATTTTCTCATCCATCTAGTCCTGAGGATTTCTCCCCATCTCTGTTCCCCATGGTCTTGCTGTGGCCCCATAGGCCCCTCTAAGAGTTGTAGGCCTTGATATCACAGATAGCCCTGACAGCCCTGAACATGGTGTGACCTAAAGAGGACTTCAGTGGGCATCTGAGGCCAGCTTTGGGGCCCCCGGCACCCCAGTATATTGGCTTATAGGAGGGTTTATGCCTCTGAAAACAGATCATTCAGGCCCTGGTTGTGCATCCTGGGCCAGGATGTGTACGTGCCAGGACCACACAGTACTTTTGGGCCTCTTTCAAGGCTCCATGAAGGATTTGCTGACAGCAAAGGACCGAATTCTTGGGACTACTCGGCGTCCCCCCTTGAGCCCAGCCTATTCTATGGCTCTGGGGACATCTGGGCACCTTGCCTCTGTGACCTGATTCTGGCAGTCCCTGGCCCACCCCTTCCTTGGATGACTCTTATGTACCCTTCCAGACTCCAGCTGACCCGTATCCTCCAGAGAGCGACCCTGAGGGCCTTGCTGGGTGGCCTTATCATGGCTGGACTGTGTTGTCCTTCTCGCCACAGCTCCAGATCACCAAAGAAGGGCTCTTGCCTGTAACTAACCAGCAGATTCCTGGGACAAGAACCAGAGCAGCATCTTACCAAGCAGGTGTGGCCAGCACCTGGTGCCCTGCCTGGCCCAGTGGATATTTACAAAGGAGATGAGGGAATGAAGAATGAATGACTGAGTGAATGGTACATCCCAGCCCCTGCTCACTTTTTACCTTTCAGAGAGTTTATTGGCCCATGAGTCCAGGCAATAGGCAGCAAGGGAATGTGAGGAACCCCAGGGGACCCCAAAAGCCCAGACCCAGCTTTAGAGTAAGTGGGGGTAGGGGGAACACAAAGCAGGAGGGGCCACTGCAGACCCTGCATCCTGCTCCTTATACCTGGAGGCTTCCCAGTGGGTAAAACTGAGGCCCTAATCTTACAGGACAGCCAGAAGCCCTAGAAGACCCCAGAGTGTGTCCTGGTCTGCCTATGGCTAGCAGCGGCCCCTGCTGAGGTCTGGCTGCCTGCTGCAGGTTCCAGTGCTCTGGCCACTGTGCCACTCCTCTGTAACCCTGGGTCCATCCCCTTGGGTGTCAGGGATTCTGGGGCCTTGAGAAGTCAGCCCGTCTTGCCCTGGGTCTGGGAGGGCATCGCTTGGGACTTTTCCTTCTTCCGGCCTGAAGCTGTATCAGTGTCTTGAATCCCCAGCTCTGCCTCTGCAGGTCTCAGGAGACTCTCCCAGGGTCCAGGCCATTTAACACTCCAATAGTGTGGGAGGGAAGCCAGTCATGAAGCCAGCCCTGGGACCAGGGACAGAACCTTCTCCATCTGTGTTCTCACATCCACAAAGAGGGTGGGGGCTTTCAGCATGTATATGGAGTGCACATGCGTGTGGACACACGTGCAATCCTGCTGAAGCCTTTGGACATCTCCTGTCACGGCCTGGTCCTCCTCAGCTGTGGGTATGAGCATGTGGGAGTGTGGAGGGTGAAGGCGCATGGGGACTGTGAGTGTGTGCAGTGAGTGTAAGAGGCCATTGCATGTGAACATACGCATGCAGCTGGTGTGAGCGCGCCCTACATGGATGTGGTGGCATGAGTACTGATATTGTCTTCATGCAGCTGTCTCTGTGACCCCGGATGGACTCCAGGTGTGCGGAGGCAGGAGCACCATGTCCTACTCTGTCCACAGGTGTTGTCTTTCCACATGAGTCAAGGTGCAAGGTGTGAAGCTGCCCCTTGGGGGAAAGGTGTGAGCTGGTCCCTGCAATGCTATGGAGGTAGGCATGTGCCAGTACCCCCTGGAGAGCAGAGTCTGCCTCTCATTCTCTTCCCGGACTCCCTTGGTCACCCCAGACCATGTAGATGCTTCCACTCATGCCAAACAATAGGGACAAGCTGCCTGGGACAGACTTGCCCAGCCTGCCTCTGCCTCCTGGGCTGTCCTCAGCAGATGCCCTCAGCACCCCAGGTCAGCTTGACAACCCCCATGGCTCTCCACCTGCGTGTCTTCAGTGGCTGTCTTGCCTTGCTGTGTTCTGTGCTGCGTGTGGCCTCAGATTTGCCTTTAGCATGTGTGATCACTTAGCATACAGCAGGTGCTCAAGCAGTGTCTGTGGAGCCTGGTGGCACACCATGCTGTCCTTCCTCTGCCCCTGGAAAACCTTGGGGCAGCATCGGTGTCTTGGATCCCTAGCTCTGCTCTCTGTGGGTGAGTTCAGTGCAGTGCATAGGTGGCAGTGGCCTTAAATCTGGTACAGTTGAGAGGACAGGATCATCGGCAGCCTGCAGGTGACAGGGAGAGGCCCCCACTTGGCCCAGCAGAAGACATGCAGGGCTGGGTGTGCATGTGTTCCTACCCCCCCCATTGTCCTCACCTTCTGTGTCAGTTTTGATTTCCAGTAGCCACTGAACCTGAGAGGCAAGGTGATTGTGAGTCTGAACATGTGAGAAAGTGGAGAGCCAGGCACACGCCTGAGCTATGGAGGGCTGCTTGGCCCTGGCCTTTGGGGAGCATTGGTGCTGGGCTAATATTTGGGACACTGGACTCTGCAGTGTGCTGTCAGTAACCCTGGGTGGAACTTCGCTCTCCTTTCCCCAGGCTGGCCTCCAGCGGGACTACCTCTCGCTCCTGCGCCCACCCTCCACTCTCTCATGGTGTCCCCTGAGAGTTTTCCCTGTGAGTTCGTGCAAAGTAACACCCCTGACCATTATCTGTGGGAGATGGAGAGAAACTGCCACCATCAAACCTGTCCACACAGTGTCCACCTTGGAAGGCCTGGTGTCCAGCCCAGAAGCCCCAGTGGAGGCCCCAGGGCCATCATCAGTGAGAGAGGCTTGGCTGGCCAGAGCTATGTCCAGATCCAAAGTAATGGCATAAATAATGCCCTGCTGGTGTGAGGGCTCCTGCCCAGGAAGCCCAGCCCCTGCTCAACCTCAGGGCCTTTTTTCATCCATTTAATTATCCCTGCCGGGAAACTGCAGCCCTGAGCCTGAACACCCGCCTCACCCTTGCCTGGGTTGGGCACCCTTGCTGAGGTGGTCCCTTCTCCTCCCTGCCCTCTTGATGGGGACCTCAGGCATGGCAGGTGTGAGCAGCACCAACACTGTGCAAGTTCTGCTGACCTTGGCAGCATGGGGACACGTGATGGTGAGGACAGTGCGTTCGCAGAGCCTGGCGCCCGCCACCTCAGACCCTTCGCATCTTTTAACTCACTCTTCTTGTTGCAGCCTGGGAGAGGGGCATGTTGTCATCACATCTTACAGTGCAGGTGCCTGGCATGCGGGGGTCAGCCAACAAGTCTGCTACAAGCTGGCAGCAGGAGTTTGACCCTCAGTCGCAAGGGATGGAAATCCCAGGTCAGGATGTGGGCATGACTGGTTGCCCCTGAGGCCTCTCTCCTCAGCAGACAGGTGGCATCTCTGCTCTGTGTCGTCTTATGTCTGCTCTGTTCTCTTCTCCTAAGGATCCAGTCGAGCTAGATTAGGGTCATCTCCCTGGGTCAGTCTCTCCAAGAGTGAGGTTGTCATAAACAGCAGTATCTGTTAAAGCCACCTGGTGCTGACTGGCCAAAGTACGCACTCTTGGTCACTTCACTACTATGTGCCCAGCTGGATAGAACACAGCTACCCTCAGCCTCCAGGGCTGGCAGAGTGGGCATGGGAGGGCATGGTTCCTGCTCTGTGTCTCTCCCTGCACAGTGGGCTGGGGCTGGGGCTGGGGCTGGGGCTGGGGCTGGGGCTGGAACAGGGGCCAGCTCAGGGCCCAGACAGCCCAGCCTGGAGGGACTTAATGAGACTTGTCCCTGCACAGCCTCACACACTAGACCCTCACACTCCACCACACAGAGCCTCTCAGGGACAATACTACATGGTTACAGCAGTTCTCACCCTGAGTAGGATTCAGTGACTCCAGTGAGGCCAGGACCCTCTGTCCACTCCAGGACTTTAATGCAACTGCATTAGGCCTTATAGAAGGGAATGTTGCAATGAGTGTTTGCAGGAGGGGTTGGTATGGCAAGGGGGCACTGGTGGCCTCCCAGAGCCTGGAGAAGGGCAGGCTGGGTGGCAGAAGGGATGGGTGGTGGTTGGCTAAGCACCAGCAAAAAGGCTGTCAGCCAGGCAACGGTTGGCATCATGCTGCAGGGACCAGCTGCAGACTGGACAGCGCCCAGGTGCTGGTGGTGCTGGCACTGACCAGCATGGGGCAAGTGCAGAGAAAGCATGAGGAAAGGCAGGGCAAGGAGACCGAAGCTGGATAGGAGGAGGGGGAGCAAGGAGACTTCTGTGCATAGCATTGAGTCTTGGGGACTGGGGACCCCCAAAGGGGCTTTCCCCTCCCTGGGCCATGCTGGCAGAAGGGATAGAGGGCTGCCACCCTTGCTGGGAAGACTGTAGAGCAGTGTGGCTCTGTGGTTTGCCAAGGATGAAACTCATTCTCACCCGGTGACCACAGTGGGGCAGACATAGCCAGCCAAGGCCATGGAGTCCCTGCTCCCTCCAAAGTGGCCACAGAAGAGCCACTTCCCATATGCAGAAGCCATGAAAATTCCAGCAAGAGTGCATTGCCTGTGAGTGCAGCACTGCACTCCATAAAGTGTGAAAAGTCGTAAGCTGGGCTTTCTGGCCATGCATCTTCTGCCCCAGCTCCTCCACAACACTGCTGTGGCTCCAAACACAGCCTGGACAATAAGGGAGTATGCCAGGTTCCAATAAAACTTTACTTACACAAACAAGGCCATAGTTTGCCCATGCCCAGTAAAGCTGACTGTGGGACCCTAGGCCTGTCCTATAGAAGTGGAAAAGGGTGAAAGTAGCCATGCAAACCCTGTCACCAGCCCAAGCAGCCCAGAAAAGGGCTCCCTGCCAGACCCCTATGGGAGACACTGGACCTTGGAATGGGACAGAATGGGGGTTGTCCCCCAACTAGGGCTCTTCCTCCAGTGTAGGACCCAGGGAGGATGCTTCAGAGAAGCCTGAGTGGAAGTCTCATGGTATAGTGAGAGAGGACTGCAGCAACCACCGCAGAAGCCCCAAACATGAACCCTAGCCTTGCAAACAAGCACCTGAGTGTCAGTTTCTCTCACTGGTGGCCTATGTGTCCTAGAATGCTCTACACCGGAATCCCCAGGACAGGGCACCAGAGTCTCGGGGCGTAAGCCGCACACCTCCCTCTCAAGAGGTGTTACCAAAGCCCCCAAGTGTGTCAGTCCCAGAACAGTGACCATATCAGACTCCCAGGCCAGAGGAGGGCTAGGCCTCCACCTGATGATACAAATCCAGAAAGTCCTGGGCTGTCTTAGCGGCCTCTTTAGCAGGTTCCACTAGAAATCTCCCAGAGGCCCTGCTGCTGCTCTGCAGCCTCCCAGGAGACAGCGGCAGCTGCTGAATGTGCACCAGGGCCTCAGCCTCAAACCGGAGCCCGGCGACCAGGAGAGCAGAGGCAGGTGGGCAGGTGGGAGCCACTCCATCCCCCTCCACAATGGGATGCCAGCATCTAGGGAGCCTCTGCCCAGGGGTGGAGGAGTGATGACTCTAGGGCACAAGGGGGCTCTGCCATGCACATGCCAGCCCTCACCCCCCCACCCCAATCCCACAGCTGGCCACATTGTCTTGCTTGTGCTGCTCAGAGCTGATTGTCCCCATCTCTGTGCTCCTAAGGGATACAGTCCTTTTCCCCACCCACTTCATCTTTACCCTGAGATCCCCTGCCCTGTGCTTGGCCTTCCTGGTCTGGTTGCCTCTGTTGCACAACATTATCATTTCATAATACTCTGAAATATACATGAAGTTGGCTGAATGCAGACAAAATTGCACCATTTACTGCATGAATATTTCATGCTGGCTGCACTCCAAGGTATCTGTCTGATGGAGTGGAGACTGCTGCCCTGGCCTTCCCTGCCCACTGGCGTCCTGCCCAACAGTGGCCAGTGCCCAGCCCTTCTGCTGGGCTAGGGCTACCCAAGGAGGAAAGGAAGTGAGTGTGGAGAAGTCCCAGTAGGAGTTAGGGGACCACTGAGTTAGGGGCATGGGGTAGGCTCTGAGCCATTCCCTGGCAGCCACTCCCCCACTCTGTCTGCAGACTTTTCAGAGTGGTGTTTACAAGAGGGAGCCCAGGAAGGGGCAGGGGACACAGGGCATGGTTAGCTGCGGCTGCCCAAGGAGTCCCAGGTACCCAGGCAGGGAGACCACCAGGTCATGCCTGCCTGCTGCCACCTGCCCCACCATCCCTCGGATGCCTAACAGGGCAGCGGCATCTTTCCTCTGATTTGGATGCCAGGCCCCTACACCAAGGGCCACTATGGGCTGAGTCCTGGAAGGGGCAAATCCAAAGGGTTGCAGAGAATTGGGGAGGGCATGCTGGATGTGTGCCCCCTTGCACATGTGTGTATGTGCATCTGGCAATGTCCCCTGCCTCAGCAAAACACAAACAGGTAGGTGGACAGGTGCCAGAGCCTCCAAGTGCTGAGGCCTTGGGTGCAGCGCTGATCTGTCCTTTGCCAGGTCCCTTAAGCACATGGCACCTGGGCAAGGCAGGCCACCCTGGAAGAGGGCTAGAGCCAGCTGGGCACCGCTTCATCATCCCCAAGTGCTCTGGACACTCCCACCACTGTCCCATCCCCCACTCACCCAATATTGAGCGCTTGGTCTGTGCCAGGCATCCTGCCCAGCAGAGAGCAAGAGAGATGAGGTGCCCTGGTCACAGATGAGTAAATTAAGAAAATGTTCACAAGGTGGCCTCAGTTTACAAAAAGGCCCTGATGTGGAGGCCAAGGCCGCGCCAAATCAGGTAGGGTGGTAGGGAGGGTGTCTCTGAGGTAACTTTCAAGGAACTGGGTAAGGAAAGCCAGAAGATGGCAGTGTGGACACAAGAAACAGCATGAACAAAGGTCCTGAGGCAGACAGAGCTTAGAGTGTTCAGAGAGCAGAGCAGGGCCTGGTGGCTCAGCCAGCTGAGATGCGCAGCACCGGAGAGGGAGCCAGCGATGTGATGAGCTGTACTGTGTGGACCAGGGACAAAAGGCATATCTGCTTTAAAGAATGAGGGAACTCATGGGGGGCGGTTAGGTTGCGGGGACGTTTTAGCTTCCTTTTCCTTGGCTGCGCTGGGCACTGGAGTAGGCTCCTCGCTCCCAGCTTCCGGGATGGTTGGGCCGCTGTGGTCATGGGATGACGGTCACATAATGCATGGAGAGCACAGCATGTGACCAAGTTGGACAGGAGTGTGGCAGGCGGGCATCCTGCTGCAGCCACAGGTGCAAGATGGCAGCATCCCTGACCCCAGCTGGGTAAGCCCCGCAGGCCTGAGGCCAGCCAGAGAGGCGGAACGGCAGAGCAGTCGGGGAGGCGGAGAGCCAAGCTCCTGGCTGTGGGCCACGCAAGCTCCCTTCTCTTCTCCGGTTTCCTTCCCGGAGAGGGTTTAGGTGGGAAATCTGGGGTCCTGGCCCTGGCAATGCTGTGTCTTAGCAAGGCCCTTTGTCTCTCTGGGCCCTGCTAAGTGAGAAAGCTCAATGCCCCATGATTCAAAAGGGCCCTAGCTTCAGCTGTTCCTGTCACTCTGACCCTCCAGCCCCAAGGCTGGGCTCGCCTCACTCCCCACCTTCACCAGCTCCCACAATGAGCTTTCCATGGAGAAGTACAGTGGAGAGGACTTGGAAATGGTTTCAGTGAGGCGTGAAGTTCCTTCACATCCTGGAAGACTGTTCTCTTGGGCGCCTGCCCACACCCTCAGCACATCTCAGCCAGAACCAGTGCAGGGAAACAGGGTGACAGTGGGCGGAGCTGTCTCAGGCCCCATGCCCAGTACCCCCTCAACCCTCCCTCAGTGGGCAGCAGCCGTTGTGCATAAAGGGGGGAACCACAGGATAGGGCCACATAGGAGGGCAGATCCAGCTGGGTTGGCGTCATAGAAGGGTGAGGTGTTAATGTAGCCCAAGAAAGGGCCACAGGGCTTGGCAGCCCTAAAACTGGATACATGGGCTCAGGGAGGTCGGACAAGAGCCCTGGGATCAGGAGAGGTGGGGAGCCCAGCCCATGGCTGTAGCCCACTATCCCCTGGCCTGGCCTTTGTCCCCTTGGCCCCACCCCATCATCACGGGGCATTACTTCCGCCATTTTCTCTGCCCGTCTCTGCCTCTGCTGCTTCCCAGGGCTGGTTCATTTCTCCTATTTCTTCCCCACTTCCCGCGCCCCTGAGCTCCCTCTGCCTCCTGTCTGTCTAGGTCTTGACTCCCACATGTAGCCTGCAGACCAGTGTAGGAGTGGGTGTGGTTGCTCACAGAGTGGGCACCCTCTGTCCCAAGTTTGGGGTGACTGAGAGAGCTGGAGAGCGCCCCTCCATCCTGGCTTCCCCTAAGATGGTTGCTTCCCGCAGGTGCTAGGCTGTTGCTCCTGTAGTGTGCTCGGCCAGCCACTCTCACTGGTCGGTGGCTGGTGCAGCACCATGATTTTTCTGGAAAGCCACATCCATATTTGCTGACCCGAATCAGCCGATTCTGAGCTGTACCATGGTTGAGTGGATGCAGCTTTGGCCCTTGCAGGCTCCAAGCCTCCCAAGACCCTGCCACCCTGGCCCCTCTGCATATCCCCAACTCCCAGCTCCAGGCAGGGCTGACTCAGGGGAGCAACCCTAAATTTGGACCAGAGTCCCTTGGTCGCTAGAATTTCCTGTTCCTCCTGCCTCCCTGTCTTTTGGTGTCCCCCTAAGGGTGAGGCTGTAGGAACCCACCCAGGTCCTATAGTGTTCATCTGCCTCCTCTCCTGCCAGGGCTCTTTCCAGACAGGCTCATGCCTGTGTGGTGCAGCCTCTGCCCAGAGTCTTCTCTGCACCTGCCCTGCTGGGGTTGCCCTCCTGGTGGGCTTCCAGTCTCGTTACTATCTTGTGGGTGCCTGTCTTGCCTTTCTCCAGGGCAGGGGCTGAGTGGCAGCTGGGTTCAGATGCTACAGGGGAAAGGGGGTCGGTGTGAGGATCATATCCACATCCACACAAGGCACAGAGAGCCATCACTGCCAATCATTGGCAGCCCATTGTCCAGTGGGGCAAGGCATGAATGTGTGCTGACATCTTTGTGGCCTTGAAAGATGGTCCTGCCCCGGCAAGAGCTGTGGGGCAATAGGATGGCCACTAGGACCACCCAACAGTGAGCCAGAGGTCAGGGCTCCCTGGGGGCATTTGAAGGGGTGAGCAGGTTGAGGGTCCCCCACTGTGTGCATGACAGCACTATGGCCTGTGCTCCTTCCTTGTCCCTGAGGATCTCCTCCCGGGGCTGCCTTCCCTGTGCCCTCCTCTTTCCTGGGAGATGCCTGGCCCCACCCACCACTGCTCTGGAAGTCTAGGGACAGGCTGCTGATGCTAGCAGGTTAATTGCTAACAAAATGAGGGCTGAGAGAGGGGATTCTCAGTTGCCAAAGACCTTTGCCAGGCCTGCTGCAAAAGCAGCCAGGTGTCCTGGCCCTGGGGAAGTGATATGGCCGAGCTGAATGGGGGACAGCCACCCTGGGGGCCCATTGGACAGAGCCAGGCCTGTGCTGCCTGTGTCACTCAACCCCTGCAGGCTCCCTCTTTCCCTGCACCTGCTCAGCATCTGCTCCCACTGACTGCGCCATGTCCACAGGAGTCGGCCCTCTGCCTCCTCTTTCTGCCTATGCCCTTCTCTGGCACCTCCTTCCATACCCTGCCACAGCCTGAGGGGTGCCCAGGTGGAGGTGGGCAGCAGCCCCCTCTGCAGCTTGGTGCCCAAGTCCCACTCTGTTAGGGCTCCCCTGGAGGCAGCCTCATACCTGGAAGTAGGTTCAGCTGCTGCTCCCTACTGGCCAGCACCACTGTCCCACACCAGGCCTCGGGCTCATCCTATTCTCCCCCAAAGTACGCCATTACACAGAGTTCCATTTGACCCCTCACCCAACTGCACTTGCAGCCCATGCCCATCCAGACACGTAACTGAGTTCTTTACATGGGCACTGTGTTTGTAATGCTTGTCCCCACCCTTCCCCAGTCCTCAGGGAGGAGGGGGCCACTGCCCATCTCTGTCCCTTTGAATAGCCAGAGCTTAGTGCACTGGGATGGACAGCAGCCATCCTGCTCCATTTTCCAAAGCTGCAGGTCCGCTGGCCTGACCCCAGTGTCTTAGGGTTAGGACTGAGTCAGGGGTCAGGAACCAGCAGGATAAGAGAAGGATGAGAGCGCTGGGGTAGGCACACAGGCCACCCCAGCCTCTGGGTGCATGGCATCCTCTGGGCAGGCAAGACGGAAGCTTTGGAGCCAGCCAGAGGGAGGAATTTTCCATGGACGCCCCCAAGTCATGCTTAGTGTCTCACATGCCTCGTTGCCCAGAGCTGTTCCCGCAGCCAGCCTGACTCCCGCCTACTGCAGTCCAAGGCCCAGTCATCCCATCCAGCCCCCTTCCTCCCCAGAGCAGAAGAGCCACCAGGAGGGTGCTAGGGCCTGGGGCTGAGCTCTGCACCTCTTGCCCTTCACCAGCCAGCCCCACATCCAGACTCCCTGCAGCTGCACTGTCCTGGGGGTTGAGGGTTACGAGTCGCACCTCCCACACTGCACACTCCACTAATCCCCAGGTGAATGCCCCACCGCCTTCCCAGGCCTTCACTAATTTGGAAACACCATCCCAAGAGTAACTGTGGCAATAAAAACAAGGCTGCACTTTTCCCTGGCAGATGGCTAGGGTCTCTCCCCGGCGGCTGCCGGAGCCTCCAGCCCTGAACTGTCTCTCTGGGTGACTCAAACCGAAGGGCTCCCTATCGTGGATTCATGGTACCCACAGGATAGATGTTTGGAAACCACCAGTACAAGTCCAACACAGCATGGAGGTTTTCTTATCATGTTTCTAGAAAGTCTTTCTTTGTTTTTCCTGCCTCTTTAAGCTCCTGGAGAAAACCCCAGAGTGTCCCCTGCCAACCTCCAAGGCCTCACAAACTTAGGAGCTGATTACACGCCCAGGAGGGTGGTCCCAGCCTCTCCGGGAGTTTGGCCTTCACTGGTCCCAGGCCAGGCCTCTCTCCCTGCATCCTCAACCCCGGAGGTCTGTGTCCTACGGATATCCCACTTTGAGCTCACAGACCTCTTCACCTGTCTTCCGCTGTGCTCAAATTCATTTCACATCATCCTCCACCACCTGTACAGTGGCCCTGATAATTAGCCCAAGATTGGGTCTAGAAAGGAAAGCCCCAGAGAGGTCCAGCAGACAAACAGGGCTGGGAGGGAAGTTGGCCAGGACTGAGGGAAAGTTTGAACCCTGGTCTTGGCATTTGCACTGCCCCCTACCTCATCACTTAGGCTGCAGCAGGGCAGCGTGAGCTTCTAGAACCATCTAGATTTAGGCTCACCCAAGAGCAGGACAATTTCCGAGTGAGGCCCTCATGGGCAGCTGGGAGGCTGAGGAGAGGACCCCAGGTGGGAACTGGTTCCAGGATTCTGCCAACAAGATCTGGGAGATGCTGGCATGGCAGCTCCAGGCAGGGCATGTCAGGGAGTGTTAGTTCGCACCATCCCAAACCTAGAGCAGCTTCCTGGATGCGTGTTCCCAATCACCAGACAGGTGTCCCTTTGGGTCCTCAGGACGGGGCCCTGGGCTCCTACAGGTGAGGTAGCGGTCTGGCCAGAGCCTAGAAGTGGTGGAGTGGAGCATAGACCAGGCTGACTCCCTGACACAGCACCTGCAGTGGCCCCAGGCCCCAGCTGCAAGCACCACACCAGCCCCACACCTGCTGCCCTCCCACCCACCTTCGGCCCAGCCTGAAACTGCACCATGGTGGCAGCTGCTTTGTATGGATGGTGTGGTGTTTTGGGTAATGAAATATTCACAGGTCAGTGATTCCTTGAGAAATGATGGGGATCAGTCAATTCCTTTTCAGGGAGTAATTTTCTTCCCCTTCACAGCCTCTGTTTCGTGTTGACAGTCATTAGCATGAGAGAGAGAGGCACGATCGAAGGTGTTTGTCAGAACCAGGATGAGATGCCCCTCATGTCGCAGGAGACTTGTGTCACAGGAGCCCCAGTTGAGCACTAGGCTCATGGAGCATGGACATGTATGGGGTAATAAGCCCAGAGCTCAGGGTGTGGACAGCTGATGTTGGCCCACATGCCCAGCCCTCCTGGGTCTGCTAGCTGGCCTGCCCCAGTCTTAGCTGAGTCCCTGGGAGCCTCTCATCTGAAAAGGTAACCCCACCCCCTCCAAGGAAACCCCTCCAGGTCTGGGGCAAAAGCCTGTCTCTTAGGACAGCAGGAAACTACCCAGGCTCCCCCCGAGTACTGCACAGACAAGGTTGTAGAGGCAGTCCTGCTGCCATTCTAGCCACTTGCAGGCTTTGGGCTCAGACCCCAGCTCTGATGTTCTGAATGACTGATCTGATCTCTGCACCTCAATTTCTGCATCTGTAAAATGGGCTGCCTGGGGCTGGTGTGAGTCTGGACTCCCCCAAGGAACCTGCAGAGGGTCTCTGAGTGATAATGCCCAGACCCCAATACCTCATTTCCACCAAACCCACAGATGCAGCCAGCACCTGCCCTTTTCCTAGCTGGGACCACAGTGTCTTGCTGCCTTGAGACAGCCTGTCTCCCAGGACAATGTGAATAGAGGGACAGGGAGCAACCTTGGAGCTGAACAGTGCCCATACTGGTATCCAGGCAGAGCACAGAGGGCTGGAGGTGGGCCTGTGCAGCCAGAGGCCAGGGCAACACCTCACACTTAGCATTTTTTAAATTTTGTTTTGTGTTCTCTGTAAGATCAGAAGCAAAGTGTCTGGCCCTAGTGTTCCCAAGAGCCAGCAGAGGCCAGTATTGATTGTCCTTTGCTAAGCCAGAGGAGCCTGAAGTGAGGACCACCTTTTCCCCAGCACAGCTTCTGGGGGATGCTCCTGGGCAGGCAGCACCGCCAGGCCAGCAGGACACACTTTCTCAGTCCCCAGCTCTGCTCTGGAGCCAAGGGAGCTGCCAACGTTCTTCAGGTGGGGCTGAGATGTGGGGATGAGGGCTTCATACACTCTGTCTGCGTGCTGAGGTGCCCCAGCTCTGAACTGGATGTGTCCCACAAACAGCCCCTCACCTGCCTCTCCCAGTCAGACACAAGGCTTGTTGGCTACCCTGTGGGCCCCTGGAAACACTTTGGCTGGAAGCAGTCTGGCATGCCAGGTCTTCTAGGCCCCAGAAGCTGAACCAGAGGTTCAGCTATGGAGAAGAGAAAGCTAAGTCCAACCTGGGTGCCACACTGTCATCCCAGTGGCACCCACTGAAGGCTGAGCCACTTACCCTCCCCCCACTAGATCTTAAAGGAAGTGCACCTTCATGAAGGCCTTGGGCAGCTATCAGGAGCACACAGCATTACCTGCTGTGCTAAGGTGCAGCCCACAGCAATTGAGGATCCATGTGGCAGTGACCCAGGACTGAGCGAAAACAGATTCTCTGCAGGGGACGCTTGGCAGTCCCTGGAGACAGTGTAGTGTGGCCCAAGTTGGGGGTGCCACGGTCATCCAGGTGGGGAAGGCCAGGGATGCTGCTAACCCACAGGACCTAGGCCAGCTCACCATGGAGAATGACCCGACCCTGTCAGTAGGGCCCTGAGCAAGGGGCTAGGAGTGCAGAGAGGGCTTCCAGAGACTACAACTGTCCAAAAGGAAGCTGGGAAGATACATGCAGAGCTCCATGAGCCTCTGGGACCCTACTGGCATCATAGTATGTGGAGCAGTACCAAGCCAGAGGCAGACCAGGACCAGTGGGACAGGGTTCTCCCCTCTGAGAGCTGCAGAGCCCTGCTTAGCTCAGGGCATCTAGGAGAGCTTTTGAAAGTCTTTATGTAATGGCCTTGCTCCAGACCAACAACCTCAGACCCTTTGAGGGTGGGATCTAGTCAAGAGTTTTTAAATCTTCCCACTTGACTTCATTGTGTGGCCACATTTGAAATCATGGGGATGGGAGCCTGTTGGAAGTGCAGATGCTCAGCCCTGGTGCTGGGCTGGGGCTCTATGACAGTTCCCTGCAGAGCACCCCAAAGAGCATTAGTCTGGGCTCCCACCATTTGGTCTCAGGTGGGAACCAACTATACATGTGAGAGCACATCTGAGCACAGGTGGCTTTGTCTCCTTTGCACTAAGGGCCTGGCGACAGTTGGGAGCAGAATACACAGGTCTATCTGCCCAGACACATCCCCCCACCCCCAGCCCATCCTTGACTCCTGGGCTGTGCCTTCCAGCTGTAAGGGGAGGGTGCCTGGGAGTCTTGCAGCCCACCCTCTCCTCCCCCTGCCTATACAATATGCTATATTTCAGTGGAAGTAGCACCAGGGTAGGGACAGGATCAGGCCACTCTTAAGGACTCAGTGGTCCTGTCCTGAGAGCAAGACTGTCAGCTGCTCACTGACCCTGTAGCGATAGTTTGGATGACCTGGGTTAGCTTAAAGTAGGGGGAGAGCAGCTGCAGCTCCTACCAGCTCAGCACACGTGCTGCACCTTCCAAGGGAGAGGCCTCATGTGCACCCCACAGGGTGCCTGCAGGCCCTCTAGGTCTGGGCCTTCATGGACCATACTCCAGTGGAAGGGTAGGTGTCTATTCAGGTATTTGATGGTTAGTGGGGACAGGGTGCTTGGGCCTCCAGGTATGAACTGTGGATTTCTGTTCTCCCAGAGGAAAAATGGGGGTCCTCAAGAGTCAGTGCTTCATGCAGCAGGGCCTCGTGGGCACCACCCAGATCTCAGATTAGAGCCGTGGCCAGGCATGGGACTCAGGTGGGAAGAGGATGCCCTTTGCCTGGCCCTGTTAAGCCCTGAGTGTGAGGCTGCATTTCTCATGGGCCCAGTGGGCTGCCTGTGCCTGAGTAGAGGGGTGTCCCTCTTGGGAAGGAACCCTGGCTCCAGTGGCTGAGGTCTAGCCTGCACAGATCAGTGATTGCACAACTAATGGTGGCCATAGCCCTGCAGAAGCCTCATCCTAGGGGCTAGGAATTGGGGGACAGCAAGGAAATAGAAAAGGGTGAGAAACTGAGGCTCGCCTTACAGGACCTCCCTTGGGAAATAGCACCATTGGCACATCACATGCCAAAACCCAGGGATACCCAGGCCACCTTGGGAGATCCCCCATGGTTGGTGCAGGAAGGAGCCCGATGGGCAGAGAACAGGGAGAGCTGCCTCAGGGGTCCAGCACAGGTGCAGCCCCAGAAGTGAGACCATCCAGAATGCAGGCCCCAGGGACCATGCCCTCATGGGGTGCAAGGCTTCACTGTGCAGGGACCCCCTACGGGACAAATCAGAGGGCCCTGTCCTTCCTGTCATGAGCCGGTGCGTGCCCTCCCAGGTGGGCGCAGCGCTACACCAGCCCTCTTGCCCTAGCGCCCTTGGCCCCCTTGGTCCCTCCCTTGAGTCTTCCGGTCCCAGGCCTGGACTTCAGGGACACAAGGCGGGGCCCCACGTGGAGGCGGAGGGAAGGGACCCACAGAGCCGAGGCCGCCCCCTCTACCTGCCAGCCCTCTCCCCACCTGCACATCCAGGGCTGGTCTCCGGCCCTCTTACCCAGCTGAGTTCTGGGCAGCCCAGGAGGGGCGATCTGCCAGCCTGGTTGGCCCTGCTCTAAGGTCAGCAGGTCGGGAAGGGGTCATATAGGGAGCTTGGAAAGGAAATTCCATTAGTGTGCAGCCATGGGCAACAGGGCCTATTCAAAGAATACATTCAATTAAAAATTGATTTTTCAGTTTAATCTCAATCGTAACGAGCCACACTTGGACCCAGCCTGCCTCCCTGGACAGTGCTGCTCTCACCTACCTCCACGAGCCCCCTGCCACCTCCCCACCCGGTGGGATGATGGAGTGCCGTTCAGGGCCAGTGCTGCTGAGGAGGGGCCGGTGGGCCCGGCCTTCATGGCATTTGGGAATAATTACAAACGAGCTGCACAAGGGGGTTGCTAAATGAAAGTGTCACAGTGGTAAATCATATTTTTATTTACTGCAAGGGTGTGTTTTCAGTGTGACTCCAGTTAAAAGCTGCAGTATTTAATTTCCCTCGACCCAGACAGTATTTCAAAAGCACTAAATGCAAACTCTTCCAACTTTCTCACAAACTCAGGCATGGGGAGAGACCTTGTTCCTTTGTTTCTTGGGGTCTCTTTGTTGTCCTGTCTTCTTCCTCTGTGAGGTAATGGGGGCCAGGCAGGTTCTCCAAGGCCCGCTTCCTTATCTGGACAGCAGAGTTATTACAAATAAGTCCATTTCCGGTGTGACTGCTGGCCCTGCTGGGCTTGGGGTACCTGCGCCAGCCCAGCCCAGAGGCAGTGGCTCTCTGATAGTGTTTGGGTGTCAGAATACCGGGCCCCACCCCAACCACCTGACTTTCCCCTGTTTGGTTTGCTGTGCAACCTGAGCCCCCTACACATCCTCTGTGAACCTTGGTATAAAGAAAAGTCTAGTCCTGGCTTTTCAGTGTGACCAAGAGACCCTCCCAGACCCGCATGCAGGTCCTAATTTCTGCCCTCACCCCCTCTGCAACCTCACTGCTTTCCAGGAACTTCCATTCACAGAGGGGCTCCGAGGCTGGTTCCCAATACTTTCCTTTGCCTGTGTTCACACTCCAGCTCCCGCTTCCAGGGTTTTGAGTACAGAGTTTTTTGCTGTGTTTGTTAAAGCTAATTACAGTTGCAGATCCACTCTCCATGCTTGCTGTTAGAAGAAGGCCCGTGGAGTCTTGACCTGTTCCCAGCCCTGATCCTCACTGTGCTTATGACTCTGGGGGTTCTCAGGTACGCCCGTCTGGCCCATGCCCTCTTCTGCTTGCATATGTTTACCTGCAACCACCACCATGCTGGGGCCCTGTGGTCACTCACCCATTCCCACGTACAGAGCTCTGTCCCTACTGGGTCTTCAGGATTGGCCACTGCCTTCAGTGCCTAGGACAGGCCCCGGGAAGTCAGCTGTGTGTGCTGCCTGTCCCTGGGTTGTGCTCTGGCCTTTAGCTCAGTGGGATGCACCACCCAGGGGGCTGGGACCCTTTTGTCATTCAGTAAAGGCCCTCTGAATGGCCTAGGAGGAGACCCTATGTGGGTAATGGGACAGCTGTCCTTTGAGGGAACCAACCTTCCACCCAGCATGGCATCCAGCTTCGTTTCCCAGAGACTTCTGTGTTGAATGGACTTCTGGGAAAAAATAGTCCTGGGTGGGAGCAGTGTGGGAATGCAAGCTGTGCACAGTTGTGTGTCTACTACAGTCCTTCTAGGGCATCTTCTAGGGACAGCATGGGGGCATTTCCCCGGGCACTTCTCTCGTGCATTCCACAAGAGTGCGGTCCCAGGACACACACTTTGGGAAGTGTTGGCCCAAGTGAAAAGGTTTGGGCTGCAAATGCCCCCTGTGAGCTATGGGTCCTTAGCCTGGTCCTTCTCTTTCTTTGAGCCTCAGTTTCTGTGATACACCCCAGAAGAGCCCACATGCAGTAGGTGCACAGCACTCATTGACTGTGTCTGGTCCACACAGGATACCTGAGGCTCCCTGTAGCTGCCCAGAGAAGGGACCATCCTGGCATAGCTCAGGATACACTGGGATTGGGGCTCATCTCCCAGTAGCTTGTAGGCCAACCTGGGCTCTGTCCTGTCCTGTGTGAGCCATACAACTGGCTCTGTGTGAGCTGTTGGCAATCATATAGCTCTCCAGCCTCAGTTTCTCACCTGTGAAATGGAGATGACAGCCTGTGCCTCCAGGTATGGCAAGAAGTCTGGAGGTAGGAAGAGGCTTCAGGGGCAGGGGATGAGAGGCACAAGCCAGGGAATACGCAGAACTGTGCTCAGAGTCCTTCCCTACCACTTGCCATCCGGGGTCCTTGACACTTATTGGCTTCTCTTGGCCTCAGTTTCCCTAATAGAAATAGGAGGATAGTGATGCATCCTTACCTTAGGATGCACCTTAGCTCACCTTACCTCAGTAAGGTGCATGCCTTACCTGATTGAGATGAGTCAGGAAGATGTCCTCACCAGCACAAGCTGGCTGCCCCACCGGCATTGTCACAAGGATGTCATCCTCCCTGGCTATAGCCTCTCCCAGCTGATTCCTGTGTCTGGTCCTGTTTCAGCCTTCTGAGAGGATCTGCTGCTTTCTCTTGGTTATTGGAGGCCAGTTCCTGTCCTAAAGAACTGACCTCGCCAATCCCCACCCCAGTGCCACCATGTGCCCACCTGAAGGAGAGCTGGGCAGGCATCATGCCCTCTTCCCTGGTCTTGAACAGTGACCACTGACTGCCCCGCCTCCAGCCAGCCCCACAGGGAAGGAGCCCAACATCCTCTCAGCAGGAGAAGATAAATGCTTTTAATTCAGAAAGCTCTTTGTGACCAAGGGAAAGGAGTATATCATTCTTCCAGGCCCCAGAGCCCAGAGCTGGCACCCAGTCACAGCAGGGTGGGACGCCACCAGGGCTGAGGAACAGCCACACAGGGCTGCTTGGACAACAGGTGGACTTTGTGACATGGTCACCTGGTGTGTTGGGTGTCTACTGTGAGCTCTGCTTCCACTGGCTTGATGTTGGCTATTGTGTCTCCTGCCTTGGGCTGGCTTGGTGCATTTGAGTGGGAGGTTTATTTACATGAGGTGTCAACTGCAGGGGAATATGTGTGAATATGGACCTGGGTGTGAGCCTGGGTAGGACGGTGAGAGCACATACTGTGTGCGTGTAGGTGGGGGTGAGGCAGGAGTGTATGCCGTACCTGAACACAAATGCTGGGTAATATGTTCCCATCCATGTGTACACTCCAGTGAGTGTGCATGGTATGTGTGTGTGGATGCATGTGTCACCGGGAAATGGGGGTGACATGGTGTGCGTATGTGCGTGAGTTTAGGAGTGAGAGTGAACAGTGTGAAGGCAGGCACTGTGTATGTGTGGCTGATGCATATGTGTGGCAGTGCACACGTGTGGTTATGTTTGTTTGTTTTTGCTTTTGGGCGGTACTGGGGATCAAACTCAGGACCTTGTGCTTGCCAGGCAAGCACTTATTCCACTGAGCTATATCCCCAGCCCCCCACGTGTGGTTATGATGTTGCATACATGTGTGCTCAGGAGTGAGAGTAAATGGGGATAGCATGGCCGTGGGGGTATGCATGCATGTGGGTGCACACGTCTGTGTGACAGGGTGAGTACGAGGGCTGAGGAGCACGTGTGCGGTGTGAGAGGGCTGTCGATGTGAGGAATGCAGGTACGTGAGGCTGACGTGATGCACGCAGCTGATCTCAGTGCGTGTCATGTGCACTTGTTGGAAGTGTAGAGGGAAGTGTGTTTGCCTATGCACATGCTCAAGCAGGAGATGCTAGCTGCATGCTTCTCTGTGTGTGGCAGCTCAGACCAGCCACGTGCATGAGCGTATGTTGCCTAGTGTGTGACTGAGGTGGGGTGCCTGGGATGTGCCCCCATCAGTGTGTGTGAGCACGCGTGTGTGCATGGCTTCTGGAGAAGAAAATGTTTAAAAATGGAGTTGTCAGCCCGGAGTTGACAGGCGCAATCAGCAAAGTGCAGCGTCGGCAGGAACGGCCGCGGCTCCCTCAATTACCCGGAGGAAACGGCCCCGCTTTGTGCTGAGGAGGCAGAGTGTGGCTGGAATAAAGCAAGTGGAGCAGACCCAAAAACTTCATTAATTAAAGAAACTCATTAATGAGGGACATTTAATCAGCAGAAGATTAGATCCACACTTGCCTCTTCCATGAGCCAGGCGCCTACCGGGAAAAGAGCCGTCACCTCCCCCTTGCCTTCTGGGTAGGCCAGGCTAGCCAGGCGCCGGCAGCAAGGCTGTGAGGGAAGGAGGCACTGTGCCTGGCATCGTGGGCAGGCAGGAGGGGAGGGGCTACCAGGACGGACAGGAAGGCCAGGGCAGAATGTAGTGTATGGGGTCACCGCAGTGTGCATGGCAAGGAGGTGTTCCTGTGAAGGATGGCAGGAGAGCTGCCTGCTCCCACCCCATGCCTGGGACTTCTGGCAACATCCAGAGACATTTTGAGTCATCACAACTGAGGGGCTGCTACTGGCATCTAGTATGCGCATGGGACTGTGTGTGTGAGACTGTATACAGAAAATGGATTATGCACATGTAGGAAAATACATGTATGAGCCTGTGGACAGGGAATACATATGTGCACATCTGTTTAGAGCATGTCCTGTGGCCTCTTGTGGGAGTTCAAAGCAGAGCAGAAGGCACCTCTGGTATACTTAGGCTACTGGAGGAATGAGGGCCTGCATGCCTGCTAGATCTGGAATAGCTAGGGTTATAGGGCTCGGGGAAGTGTGGCTGAATCCATGCATCCCCAGGAAGGACCTTGTTTCTCTGTCTGTGTTGGTCAACTTTCTATTGCTGTGACAAAATATCTGAGATAAACAACTTCAAAGAAATAAAGGGTTGTTTAGGCTCAAAGGTTTCAGTTCATGGTCAATTGGCTGTTTTGTTTTTGGCCTGTAGCAAGACAGATTGTCATGGTAGATGCACGTGGTAGAGTGAAGTTACTCACCTGGAAGCAGAGAGAGGCCAGAGTCCCAGTATCCTCTCCATAGGCACACCTCAGTGACCTAACTTCTTCCCACCAGGCCCCTCATCCTAAAGGTTCCGCACCTTCCAGTAGAACATAGCTTGGCAACCAGGCATCCAACATATGGGTCTTTACAGAACATTTAAGACCCAAACTATAGCAGTGGATGGAGGATTGTCCAGCCAGGCTTAAGATTGGGAGAGCACTTGCCCTTGCACTATGGCAGGTGTATCCTGGGATGTGGCTTTCCCAGCCAGAAAGAGCTTGCTTCTGACTCATGGGATAGAAAGGGCCTAGATGAGAGCTACATCTCTGGGCCCCGACTCCCAAAGGCTTCTGCTTGGGGCCAGGGATATAGCCCAGTGGCACTAGCGCTTGCCTAGGAAGCACAAGGTCCTGAGTTGGATTCCCAGTACCCCCCCCAAAAAAAAGAACAGACCAAAGGCCTCTGCTTTGCTTGCCTGCCTCAGGTCAGGCTGTTGGAGGACACAGACAGGGGTGAGCAACCCAGCCTATAGTGCAATCCTGGCAAGGTGTGGCAGGTTCCCTGTGCCTTGCCAGCATCTTCCCGCTGACTACCTCACAGGCAGCACTACACCAGGTGGCCCCTCGAACAGAACTTAGACAAGACAGCTGGGACCTGAGTCCTGGACAGTTTGGAAGCATGAGGCAGCCTGGTGTCCTCAGCGCAGGAGGTCTCACCTAACCCCAAGATCTGGCTGGGCCCTGTTCTCCAACCTCCCCATGCTCCACATGCTGCCCACACATGACTGGTTGTCACAGTCAGTTCCTGAGCTCACTCCTCAGCATGGGCTGTAGCCACCTTCCAGCCCTAGTGACACTCCAGTCATACCAAGGCTGACCTCAGCAAGAGAGATGCACAGGGAAGGGGCAGCTGAGGGAGTATGGTAGTTTAGGACATGCCTGTGCTGCGGGGACCGAGTCCAGGCTGAGCAGAACTCAGTGGGGCAAAGGTGTGGTCATGATACTGGGGGCAGCAGAATCTACAGCAAGTGGGGTCCCCAGAAGCAGGCTGCTGTTAGCGCTAGTCCTGGTTGAGTTTGTGGGAGGAAGGTCCAGATCACCATGTCGGCTAGGAATCAAACAAAGCAAGGGGAATCTGGCTGAAATGATTAGCATGGGGGACTTGGGTTTGACACCAGGACCAGTGACCCTGCACAGCATGAATGGTGAAGACTGGCAGGGCTTGGCACAGTCCTGTCTGGAGGTGGAGGGTACATTCTGCCACCTCTCATGGCCCAGCCCAGGCATCTACACTTCTAAATTCTCAAAGGAGAGTGGAGCTGTGGGACACAAAGCCATTCAAGGGTTTTAGGAACTTATGAGGATGATTTCCTAACCCCTGAGGGTCAGGGTGATGCTTAATGGCCCCTCAGTGATCCTGGTTGGGGCTAGGATATAGGTGCGACGTCAGGGACCCCTGCCAGTTTCCACTGCATTGAGGAGCATCTAGAGAGCAGGTTGGGCGACCAACCTTTGCACAGATGCCTGGGCCACTGTTACTGGGACGGGCTTAGCTTCCCAATAGTTCCTGTGTGGCCACTTCAGAGATGAGCCCAGACATCAGGGGCAGTTCAAGGCAGGACATCCCTGCTGGAGGGCACCAGTCTTCCCTGTGGAAGAGACAGCACTTAAGGTGGCCTGAGGTCCCTCCCTAGAAGAAGTCCCACTATGCTCCTCTTGCCTGTCCCAGCTCCAGGCTGGACCCTGGTGTGCTTGCTTTGTCTCCCTGGCTGGTTTGAGCTGGGGCTGGGCAGTGAGCAGAGCACATGTTCATAGATACACAAGTAAGGGACAAGTACCTCCTGTTCCTTGCTGGGGGCCCTGTTCTAGACCATGTGGTGCCACTAGCCTGTGACCTTTCTCTCTCATCAGATGTGCTGAGGGATTGAACCTTATGGTCTCTGGGGTGAGCTGGAGCCACCTCATTTTGATTCTCAGAGGCGAGCACACAGAATCCCTCCTCTACTGGGGGCACTCAGGGATCCTTGATCCCTGCCTAGCACTGGGGTTGCCTGAGTGACTGTGCTGTGGACTCAGAGGCAGACCCTGTGCTCTTCCTCAGGGCTTTGAGGCCACCCTCTGTCCTGGCAGTTGGTGGAAATACCAATATCTATCAATGAGGCTGGGACCCGGGGTTCCTGAGCCTGTACAATCCAGGCCACACTCAGAGTGTGTGTGCCACCACCTCACCACTTCGGCCCCACACTGAAGTTCCTCCCTGCTCCAGTGACAGAATGCTCCATCCTTCCCTGTGGAACTGCAGTTTACAAGCAGAACAGCAGGTCCCTGGGGCCACAGGTTCAGAGTGGGCAGACTGAGGTGTGGCCAAGAATCTACATTTCTGACAGCTTCTGGGAGATGCCATGCTGCTGGGCCTCAGGCTGTTCCTCTGCAGAGCAAAATCTGAGCTCACTCATGTGATGGGGACCTGCCTGTGTCCCAGCTGCAAGGCTGAGACTATACATGGCCCCTGTGCACAGACATAGGTGACCAGATGTGAGCACGCAGAGGCTCTGTCCCCTGGCATCTCCCCTCCGTGATACAGCACCAAGCAGAGCAGCAATTCCCACCTGTCCCCATGAAAGGAGGGACCACGAGGGTAGTTATCCTAAAGGACAAACAAATCCAGTTTTCAAACCAGATTCCAGCGGGTGGGTGTTTGGCTGTGGGATGCATTATGTAATCTTCGTTGCTGGGAAATTTACCTTCCTAATTACATTTTACAAATTCTCATTTGAGTGTGTCTTCCCAGGGCTCACTGCAACTAGGAGGTGGCTTTTGGGAGACTGAGGGTACCGTGAGAGGGAGAGGAACACACGGTGGGACATGGGGCTGCCTGGCGCAGAGTGTGGGCTGTAAGCAAGTTGGGTCCTCTCCAGAGGTCTCCCACCCACCCAGCCACCATCCCAACCCCACTGGCCCACCTCATGTGCAGGGCATAGCACTTAATATCCTATTCCATTTGCTAAATGAAGGCCATGGGCCATTAATAATGTTAATATTCTTAATGAATGTGTAGGAAACAGCTATGAGGATATCCTGGTGGCTGGCAGAGGGCTTATCCTGGGGGTGCAGAGAAAGCTGCCAGGAGACCCTGGGGAGAGGGGCCCAGGGGTTCCCGGGGCAAACAGGACCAAGGTCTTGGTGGGTTCACCTTGACACAGCCTCTTCATTTTGTCCTCAGGAGGTCACCCTGGGAGGGAGCTTTGGCGCTGGTGGTATTCTTGCCATCACATGACCGGACTGGCATCCACTGGTCCACCCTAAGTGTGCAGCAAGACACCTCATGTACACAGGAAGCTGCCCATACTCACCTGTGTAGACATTGCCAGCATCTTGAGAAAAGAGGGAGAAGTGGCAGAGCGGAGGTTACAGCTGGGGATAGATAGCTTGGAAGGCTTCCCCGAGGAGGTCATTGCCCACCTCTGTGTGGCACAGTCATAGGAAAGAGGAGGCCTGGGTCACAGCAGAGAGTCTCTGCACAGAGTGTGTCTAGGACACAACCCTGGTGTGGTGTTCTTCACTGTGATAAGATGCTGCGAGATAGTAGGTGCTCAGCAAACCCAGTAGGTGCTGAGTACACAGTCCTTGGTTGAGTGGGCAGGAAGGTGCAGGTGGGAGATAGGATGAGGTGGGCCAAGTAGAGAGCTGCTGGGATTTGACAGTGATTGGCTGGGGCCAGGACCTCGTCAGGGACCTGCTCCTCTGGTTCCTCACCCTGTCCTCCTTGAAGACTTCTGCAGCCTCCTTAGCTTCTCACCTAAGCCCTCAGCCCACAGGTGTCTGAGAACCTTTGCTCCTGACCCCACGGATCTCTCACAGGGGCTCAGTCCTCTTCTTTGCTGGGGGAGTCCAGCCTCCAGGGCAGAGCAGCAGGCCTCCCCACAGAGGCAGATAGGCTCAGGTCTTGGAAAAGGCCTGTGAGTACCCCCACACCAAGCCCCCAGGCTTGGCTGCTCCCCCACTTGTGTGGCTGAGGCCTGGTGCTGAACTGAGAGCCTTGCTTTCTTTGCTCATCTGTGAAGTGGGGAGAAGCCCCTTCTCATGATGGTGAGTGGGCACAGGACCCTGAGCCTCCTGTGGAGCCAACAGTCCACATCCACCGTGGGCAACTGGGTCTGCACACTGGGGAAGAGGTTGCTTTCCTGGACACTGCCCCTACCTCTTGGAGCCTGCTAACCATGGCCCGCTTGTCTCAAAGGAGAGCCTCCCAGTACATGTGCAGTTATTCCTGGTGCCTACATATATGCACACATACATACACACGCATGAACACACACAGCTGTGGATTCAGACCACAGCAGAGCCCAGGGGATATGTGTGAAACAGGGTCACATGTCACTGCTTGGCCTAGCTCCCTCAGCTCTCTTGCTAATCCCAAATACAGCACTTATACCACGTCTGGCCCAACAGACCCCACCCATGTTTATGGCTGTGGCTGACCCCACCTCTGCAGCCCCAGAGGCTCATACCCTACAGTAGCCCCAGGAGGTGCGACTTATCAGTAGTGCTCCAGACTGGCTGATGATCAGGGGAGCCCTATTCCCAGCATGCCCCCAAGCCCTTCATTTTTTACCTCACTGGCTAGGTGCATGTCTACGATCACTGATTCCTCTGGCAGGGTGGAGAGTCTGGTGGAGTTAAGGCTGGGAGAATATGGTTCATGGAGCTGCATCATCTTTGACTGGTATGCAGGCAGCTTGGAGGCAATTACTGCCTAACAGTGTGAAAATCCACTCCTGGCTGGGGCTCCTCAGCTTCCACCCACAGAGCAGGAGGAGCTGAGGCTGGGTTGAATCTGTGCTGAGAGGCTGGCTAGGTTCTGGTTGGTGGGCCAGGCCAGGTTTTTCCCTTGCCTTGTGCTTTGAACCCCTTACCCTCAGATGCTAAGTACGGGGATGCCCTTCTCTCAACAGTGGCCTTAAAGGCGTAAGATAAAATACACAGAGTAATGAAGGAAACCAGTTACATCAAAGTCCATTTATCAGAAGAGAAATCACATGTGTGTGACATTACAATCTGTGGCTTCTTGACACATGCAGGAGATACCACACCCATCGTCCATCTCATGACAGCCTAGGTATGGAGTTGGGGTGAGCATGACAATTGGTAGACACAGGAGTAGCCGTGGATCCTGGCGAAGCATGTGTTCTCTGTTGGTGATAGGTCATGTCCAGCCCAGGGCTTGTGGTCACAGGCATGATGGCGGTGGTGGCGCCAGCACATCAGTTGGAGGAGGGTGGTGATGGAGATGGAGTTATTATCCTCTTCAAAGAGCGGGCATCCTGGGTTCTGTGCCCAGCGGCACACCGAACACACGGAGCACAGCACACAGAACACGTAGAGCATGCCATGCATGCAGGGCACATGGAGTACACAGGGAAAACACAGAATACATGGAACATGTCATGTACACAGAGTCCACAGGAGGCACATGGAACATGCCAAAAACACAGAGCATGTTGCCTTGCAGGC
Source organism: Dinomys branickii (assembly GCA_004027595.1). NCBI lineage: Eukaryota > Metazoa > Chordata > Mammalia > Rodentia > Dinomyidae > Dinomys > Dinomys branickii. The sequence continues at coordinate 152,345 of PVLD010000721.1, forward strand.
ACTGTACTCATTCAGGCACATTTTGCTCTGGTGAGATCAGAGCTGGGTCAGCACCGTCGGTCTTCACAGTGTAAAGTCAACTGCTCCAAGGGCCAAAAGGCTTGTGGCAGTCCCTCTACACTGCCAGGGCAGGGTGGGAACAGGGAGGCCTGAGCTGGAGAGTGGCAACCATACCCTGTACCAAGCCTGGGTTTCTGGGCATGCTCCAGGGAGCCATGTCAGACCAGCCCCTGTGTTGGCACAGCAGGAACCCAGGTGCATCCTGGGATCTGACCAGCATGCTCCACACAGGCCTCGTGTTTGCAGGGTGACTCATGCTTCTTGCCAATAGCAAGTGGTAGAGTATGGGCCTTGGTGGCCAATTCCTAACTTGCACAGTGACTCTGTTCACCTACCTGGGCCCTGCCTAGGTCATCCCTAGTTCTGAGAGGTGGGACACTCATCCAAACTGGTCCCTCTGCAATGGCAGAGCAGCCTGGGCACCAGAGCCCTCACGAGGAAGATGGAAAGGAAGGAGGAGAGGGTCCAGAAAGTTAGTGACTGTGGAACACAGGGACCTAATGGTCCCTGAATGAAGTAATATGCAGAGTGACAGCCCATCCAACAGCCCTAATTAATAAGAGATATTAAACTGGCTGTCAGGGGACAGAATGGATTGGAGGGGACAGAAGGAGCAGCTCACTGAGGTGGGTCCCTCCCCAGCCTGGAGCCCCCTAAGCCTTGTGAAGCAGCAGCAGTGCTAGCCAGCTCTCCTCTCCTGGCCCCCAGTCTCTTATCCCTCCCTGGCCTGGTACAGCCCCTGCCCTGTCTTTCTTAGAGCCCCTGGCCTGGGCTTTCATCCTTCCTTCTGCTGGGCTGAGGAAGGTGCATCAGAGTCCCCCGCAAGGGGGAGATCCTCCCTTCACTCCCCGGTGATGCTAGTGCCCTTGGCATGCACTCCAGGTTGTACATCTCTCCTACCTGCCGACTTTGACAGCAAGGTGGCAGCTTGGCACCAGTGGTCCTGGAAATACTTGTCCCAAGGAAGTGGGGCAGACACTTGAGGCACAGGGCTCCCTAGAGCTGGCTGCTTGGCATTTTCCAGCACACCACTGCCTTGCTAGGGGAGAGCCTTTTCAGAGGCAGGAGTACCCTGATCCTGTGACCATGGCAAGACAGGTTAATGCCAACCACCTCCTCCCATCCTGGAAAAGGTACACTTTGGGCTCATGCCTGAGTAGGCAGCAGTCCACACCTACAGGCAGCATCAGGAGATTCTGAGTCAGACAGACTGGGGTCAGAACCCAGGCCCCATACTAGCTGTGTGCACTTGGGCAGGTAAACTACCCCTGAGCTTCTTTCAGGGATTGGCTCCACAATGAAAGGAAACCGTGTATTTTTACTGTTTGACCCCATACTAAACACTCATAAGTCCTCAACCTGTGGCTGACACTACAGTTACACCATTATCAGCATTATTCTGCATATATTGAGCACCTGCTGTATGTCTGAGACAGTTCGCCATGGTGATGCAACAGCCTTGTTCTCAGGGTCTCCTGGTCTGGAGCTTCACCCTCCACAGTGAGTGAGGTTCTGCAGTGTTCACTGGGCACTGGGACTGGGACAGCTCTTCCACTGGAGATTCCCGCAACATGAAGGCAGGCTCACTCTGCCCTATGACTCCAGTGGCCCCTCCTTCAGTGGGTCTGTGCCCACATCTTTGGCTCCAAAGTGTTGGCCTGCAGCACCTCTATGCACAGCGAGCCCCTTGGGATGCCACCAAAGAAGTCTGGAGAAGGAGGTGTATGACGATCTCACAGTGAACATTTTGATCTGGACTGGCACATCTCCTTGGCTGCAAGGGACAGGGAAGCATCTCCAGTACCTCCAGGGCTTCACTCACCTTCCTGATGGCCACAGTATGGTTTTCCCACAAGGCCCAGACTGGTTGGGAGTCTGTGGTGCTATCTGTTAAGGACATTTGCCCTTCCAGCCCCACCCAAGCCACAAAACTGCAGTCAGGAGCCCATGAGCCATGGAGGTGGCCTGTCTCTGCTGAAAAAGCAATAGCATCAGGAGGCAGGAGCCTGGCAAGAGGAGGTGGGCTGTGGCTGGACAAGTCTCTGCCTCTCTCCCCAGCCACTTCTTCCTTGGACAACCCAGCTGAGGCCACAGTACCCCACTGTCAGCAGGCCACCCAGAAGTTCAGTGTTGACCAGAGGCAAGCATGGCAAAACCCAGGTGGTTGGCCCCAACCTGGTCATGCTTCTCCAGTGAGTTAATGCTCGGGGCCTCTATCAATGAGACCACTGCTGCGGACAGCTTCTGCTTGCTGCAGGAACCAGGTGGTAAGTGGGCACATGGTGTAGGTTTTGGCGAGTGAATGCACATACACTGCTACTCACTCTCCTGCTGGTCCAGATGCAAAGGACACCGGCCTTGCAGTGCCCATCAGCAGAGTGACCACACAAGGCAGTCTCTCAGGGTGCCCAGCCCTGCTTGACAGAGTGGGCAGAATGCCCTGGGGGCCCTTTCAGCTCAAACCCTAGGATCAGTGGTCAGGCACTTCTTGTGAGCACAGCTGGCTCCACTCTCGTTGGGGATCTCATACAGCCTGTGCTCATCCTGCCCTCTGCCCTAGATAGCAGCATGTTTTCTGCTTAACTTTCATTCCTCTTAAATCATCCTTCCTTTTTCCCCAAAACTTCACTGTCCCATGATGTGCACTTTGAAAAAAGCTGGGGGGTCACCTCCAAGAAATATAACCCAATGCTCTCTCTCTGAGCCTCTGCTTCCTCCCCTCACCCTTACATCTCTGGGCAGTGACTCTTCACTCATTACCACGTCTTACTCCCTGTGGTCACTTAAGTAGGCTGCCTGGCAGGTGTGGCCTGTGAGCCTCCTCTCTACATGTGGGCACCAAGAAAAGAAGTGCTCTCAGCTCCAAAGAAGGGATAGTGGCACAATGTGGGCACATGCTGATGACGGAAGGTACCTGGATCTGGATTTGCCAGAGCCATTTACCTTCAGTTCTTCATTTGTAAATTGGAGGTGAACATGATTGGTTACTTCCTGAATTTTTGTCAGGAGCAGCCAAGATGGGTAAAGGCGCTGTGCATTATTTGCATCCTCAGAAGGTCAGCTTGCTGAGGACCAGTCCATGGACTCTTCCACCACGTGTCTGGTGGAAGTTTCTGGGAGGCAGATTTCACCTCCGTGAGTGGCATGACCAAAGGACTTTCCACATTGGCAGTGACAAGGGTCCCTACAGGGAGAGCATCTGGTAGGCTGGGTTGGGTCTCCTGTGGTCACCTCCCCTTCTAATAGTGGGAATTGAAGGAGTGTTTGGTTTACTCAAACTTCAGCTAGAAATGGGGGATGCAGAGCCTCAGGTGTCCAAAGATGTGGGCCCTGGCCCACATTTGAACACCCTGTGGTGGGACCAGACAGTTCAACCCTGCTTCCAGCAGCAGGGATCAGAGCAACGAGGTCACCTGACCGAGTCTTAGGGGACCAGGACCAGAGCTCAGCCCCTGGGCAGCTGGTCTCCACTGACAGCACTGGATTCTGCAAAAGATGGGGAGAGCTGCCCCACAGATGAGCTGTGCTTACTCAGGACAGGCACAACTTGTTCTGCCCTATGATTGCAACCTGCAGCCCATGGATAAAATTGCTGTGGCCTGGCCTCTGTCTGAGGTATAGGAAGTTGACATCCATCTATCTTCTCCCGGTCCCCACCATGTGGCTGACAGCCCAGACACCCAGTCCCAAGGCCCCTTCGATCAGTGCTCCACACCTGTGTAACCAGCCACATTCACACAGTGAATGACGGGGTACAGCAGGAAGGCCGTGGTGCTGTGCATCTCAGACTTTGGGCTGGGGTGGGGAGCTTTCGCACTCTGACCATGTAGCTCCTGGCCTCTTCAGGTCAGCAGGAGGATTGACAGGGTAGGGGCAGCTGGCAGGGTAAGGTCTGCTCCTCAGCAGGCAGGTGTGTGCGGAAGGTGTGCTTCCTCTTAGGGCAGGAAGGTGACCTGTGCCGGTGGCACGGGCTTCAGACACACCTGACAGTTTGGTCTCTGGCTGTTGTTCCCCGGCTCTCTTTCTCACTCTTGCCTAGAATCCGGCTTTGCCCAGAGGTGGGAAAAGATGGCCAGTGCCCAGCTTCCCACCGAAGCTTGGCCTGTGGGTCTTGAGCAGGCGGTGCCCTCTCCAGGGGTGAGGAGTCAGAGGCAATTAGCTTAATTATCCTGGGGGGCCTGAGAGTAGAGGGAGCCAGGAAGGGACCATGCACAGGGAAAGTGGCCAGGCCATGCAGGGAGGGGCTCAGCCACTGCCAGACTTCCAGCTTTCCTGTCTCCTCCACCAGCTTGCGTCCTCAGTGTCCTGCCCTGCCCAGCAGACTGCAGAACACACAGGCTGGACAAGCAGGTGCTGGGCCAGTGTGTGAGCATAGATCCTCGGGGACCCTCAGCTCTACATTTTGGAAAGGGAAGGTCCTCTTCCCTTCAGGTGGACAGATCACTGTCCCCATTCAGCAGAACTTGCTGAGGTCTGAAGAGGTTAAGATCAAGCCCAGACTCACTCAGCATAGCTCTTGTGAGGCTAGCGCTTAGGATTCAGGGACCAAGGGTGTATCCACCCCAAACGCAGGAGCCCACGGCATGCAGCCAGGATCCGTCAGTTAGCTGCAGGGTCTTGCCTGGCCCAGAGCCACACCATCCTATCCTTGGGCAAGAGGATCCTGCTCACACTAGAGGTATCTCGAGGCCCGCATAGAGGGACTACTGGGGAGCCAGCAGGAGCCTGAACCTGGCAGCAACGGAGCTGTTATCACCTCGCGTCCCGGGAGCAACAGTAAGAAGTGAGCGGAGCCGGGGAGGCCACTGTGGAGCAGCTCTGAGGAGAGGCTGGGTCTGCCGTGGTCCAGCACAGAACCAGCCAGGGATGTAAGTAGAATAAGTACCCAGAACTCCCCTCTCTCTAGCTGCTAGGAAGCCAGAAGCTTAGGGTCCTGTCCATACCGGCCAGCCTGTGGGAGAAGAGACAGGGAAGACAGTGTGGGGCCAGGATGGGGCACTGGCTAGGCAGATGGCAGATGCCAACCTGACCGTCCAAAGCTCCCACTTCACCCTCAGGACCAGCCATGGCCACTCTGCCTGGCTGCAAGGCCAGTCCTGCCCCTGTGCATGGCCTTGGATTCCCCTACCCTGGGGACAAGCAGCAGCCTGCCTGGAGCCCCTCCCCACCCGCTGCAACCTCTGTGCTCCTCTCCAGTTCTGTGGTGTAAGTAATCCTTGCTGGTTCCAGGCTGATGCAGTGATGTCCCTGACCTGGAGTGGTAAGGGGCATCCCCAGTGGCTCTCAGGACCTGGACTCTGCCTGCAGCCTCCCTGCTCCTCTCTCAAACTCCCTTCGTGCCTCCCTGTCTTCCTCCTCCTCAGAAGACGTGTAGTAGAGGTGGGGCAGGTCTGCATCAGAGCTGAGGCTCGATGACCTGGGCAGTGAAACAATGATCTTGATACCAGCCACAATGGGAAAACGGTAGGGAATAGACACGGGAAAACAGACGCAGAGCAGGCCCTCGGCATGGCTGGGTTTTCTGGTGAGATCACTATACCAAAATACTCCTGGGCATGTTGGCCAATCTCTTCAGGCTGCCAGATGCCTTCCAGGTGGTATTGGAATCCTGGCTGCAAGCCTCAGTTTCCTTACTTGCAAAGTAAGGCAGTACCTGAGCCTGCCTTCTGGCTTGCTGTGGGGATTCTGCAGGAAACATGGGGCACAAAGAGGGCTCATGCCCGTGTCCATAAGGACTTCTTTCTTCCCTCGCACGCTCATCCCTCCCTTCGGTACCTGCTGATCATGGCCCTGCCCTGCTACGTGCCTCTCTGGACATCTGACGGAGGCCCAGCAGCAAGGGCGGGAGAGGCCCCCGTGTCCTGGAGGTTCTGTTCTGGGCACAGGAGGCGGACGGTGGTGATAGGCACCTGGAGGAGGAGATGATAGGCAGAGGGAGGAGGAGAGCGGCTGCGAGGTGGAGAGACCCCGTCTTAGTCACTTTCCCACAGGACAACCACGGCTTGAAGGAGGAGGGTTTCTGTTGGCTCAGTTTCAGCCCATGGTCACTCGGCTCCGGGGCAGACACGAGATGGCACAGGGGACGGCAGAGGAAAGGTGCTGAATCCATGACAGTGAAGAAGCAGAAGATGAGGGAGGAGCCAGGACAAGAAGCGCTCTCCCAGGTCACCGCCTCCAGCCCGCCCCACCCCCAGTCCTAACAGCGCCCTCAGCAGCGGAGCTGACCGATGGATGTATCCGCGATGAGTGTAGCACTCCATGATCAAATCACCTGTCACACACCTGAGAATTCAAGGAGACATCTTGGACCTACACTGTAGCAGACCCAAAGTCAAAGAGGCCTCCCTGAGGAAGTGAGAGTGCCCTGGATGCCTGGAAGAGGATCCTTGTAGAGGGAATGGCCAGTGCACTTTCCTGTAGGTAGGGGCTACCTGACCAGGGACAGCTGGGGTATTGTGGCTGGAGCAGAACAGGCCAGAGGAGAGATGCAGGAGACAGGAGCTAAGGTAAGTTCATGTCCTGTAGGGCCAAGGGGGGCCATATGAGAACTCTGGATTATACTTCACAGAGCACAGCCTGGAAGGGCTGGGACAGAAACATGAAGATCAGGTGAGAGACAGCGAGTGAGAACATTGAGTTGGTAGAGATGGGTGGATTCTGGGCACATGGTGAAGGTGGTGTGCGTGGCATTTGCTGCTGGATTGTTTATGGAGTGTGGGCCAGAACAGTAGAGTTGTGGTTGACCCTGAGGTCCAGGTTGTGCTGGACTGTCATGAGAAGGGGACAAGATATGCTTCCTATGACAGGGCAGATCTCGAGAGAGGCCAATTTGACGGGCATGATAGAGGAAAGCAGAGGTCCCTTTGGGGCTTGTCAAGTGTGAACTATGTATTAGATACCTGAGAGGCAATTGCTGCAGGGTGGGGGCATTCTGGGGAGCGGTGAGGATGGAGATATAATAGGGATTGTCAGATAGAGGGTATTTTAAGACTGAATGAATATGTTCAAAGAGTGAAGAGAGCCAGAGAAGAAAAGGGCCCAAGGACTGTGTCTCTGAGCCCAGCATTGTACAAAGGTTGGAGAGAAGCACAGGGAGCAGGAACAGACTTAGAAGCAACTTCCAGTAAATTAGGACCAGGAGAGAGTGAGGCAGCACAGGCAAGATAAGAAACTGTCCATACAGAGAGGAGCTGCCCTGAGCTGCTGACAAGCCCCATCAGAACTGGACCAGAAACTGACCATTGGCTTTTCAATATGGTGGAAGTGGGCACCTGGGAAAACCTTGGCTTTAGAGACCATTGTCAAAGCTGGTTTTAAGTGGCACTGAGAGAGAATGGGAGAAAAGGAATTGGGCCTCAGCTGTAGAGAACTCATTCAGGAAGTTTCGCTCCAAGGAAAGCAAGGAATTGGGTTTGTAGGGTGAAGGAGCTTCGGGCCAAGCAAGGTTTTCTTTCACTGCATGGGAGAGACTGTAGGCCATCTGCTTGCCTATGACCCTGGGGTGAAGGGGGCTGACTGCCAGATCCATGAGCACATGTCAGTGACAAGGACTGCATTCCCTGTGCCGCTGGGTTCAGCAGCACGAGGGAGTGTGGGTGATTTTCCCTAGGAATGAAAGGAAAGGCAGAGTACAGCAACAGAAGGTGAACCTGGATGTTTTCTTCTAGTCTCTGCAGATGACAGGAAATGAAGCCATCACCCAAAGTGAGGATGAAAACAGACATGTAGTAGATCGAGGAAGAGTGAAATGGTCATGGAGTGTGTGGAAGCTAAATGGCACCAAGGGTGGCCATGGATCCTAACTGGGAGTGGCCATGGATCCAGGGTGATTTTGTGGTTTTTCTCCTTCAGTGTAGACCATGGAATGGAGAAGGCAGAACTGGATCTTACCAGTTTTGCCAGGAAAATACAATAATAGGAGAAAGGGGCAAGTTCAGCAAGAGGGAGAAGAATAATGACTTCACTGTGGCCTTTTGGTTCATTTATCTGTTCATCATCCATCTGTCCACCCATGTATTCTTCCACCTTTCTACCCACCCACTCATTCATCCAGCCAACCAGGCTGCTCACCAATCCATTCTTCTATTTATCCATTCATCCATCCATATCCATCCATGTACTCCCCACTGACTTACTTTTCTCACTGCTGAGACAAAATACCCAATACTCAAGCATAAAGAGGGAAAGGTTTATTTGGCTCATAGCTTATAGAGGTTTCAGTCTACAGGCAGCTGGCTCCAAGGCAGGGTGGCATGGCAGAGGGGCATGGCAAAGGAGAAACAGTTCATGGCAGGCAGGAGGCAGCAAAGTAGGAAAGAAGCAAAGCAGCAAGCAACAAAGGACAAGCAATGATACTCTTTCTGTCCTTATATCCTAGCCAGGCTACCTACCCTCACACAAGAGCACTCACATCCAGGGCGGTGCAGCCTTAATCCTACCATGAATCAGTGTCAGCATCACATCCTTGATCCCAGCATCACATACCTTAGATCCAGCCACCTCCAAAAAGTTCCACCTATGGCTGCATGAGGCTTTGATGGGACATCTAGACCCAAGCCAGCACACCTGCTTGCCCATCCATCCATTCACATGTGCATCTATCCATTTACTCATTGAGATTCCGCCAAGTGCAACGAGGTGCTATGCTGAGCATAAGAACATGAAGACAAAGGGTAAATGAGGTGACCCTGCTTTGGGAATTTACCATCCCCTGGAAAGCCGGACACTTTTAAAAGCTGTTCGAAAATGCTGCCATCTGAAGCCCCACAGCCTGGTAGGGGATTCTCCAGCTCATGCCTTACAGCCCCAGACCCTTGCTGACTCTGACACCAGCAGACCTGGGAAGAGGGAAGCAAAGCAAGGGGACAAACACTGGCTGTGCCCCCTGGTGGGCCAGGCACTCATGGGCTGTCTGGAGCTTTACCATGGAGTCTCCAGGGCTCTCTACCAGGGCCACACATCAGAACTTCCTGGGAAATGTGGGCTACAAGTTGCGTCAGTTGCTCAGGTGGGACCCATGCACAGCACATTATTAAAGCTCATCAAATGATTGGGAGGTGCAGCTGGCTTTCCACAGCTCCCCTCATCATGGCATGGAGGAAATGCGAGGCACAGGTGGCATGGATCACCTCAGGACCCGCCGAATCACACTAGTTTGTTTTATTTTGCAATCCTTTGGTTGGGATATTGCAGTGACTATTTGCAGATGGAGAATCCTTTGCAGAGAGGACAGATGCTACCCAGGGCCACCTGTTGGCTCATCCCTATGACAGGATCTAGATGCTGTCATTCTCTTCTATCACAGGACCCTTCCAGAAGACCTAGTCTGCATGGAGATGCACCCACTTGGGTTTGGGGCCCAGGCCACCTATGCTGCTATTCTGGCTTCTCGTGTACCAGCCTGCCAAGTCCTAGAATCTCAACACCTCAGTGTCCGCCTTGTGAAACTGAGGAGGGTTAAATGAGTCTCTGTAAAAGCAAACAGCACTGTGTGCTCGAACATACTGCTTTTATTACAGTGCCCTCTTTCACAGGTGCTCATGCCTAACCCAGGCCCTTTCAAAACTGGCACAGACTGCTGGCAGGTCCCTAACTATGCCCTTTAGCTTTGGGCTCTGTGGGAATGGCCACAGTGGGTATGATTGGTAGCTGTCACACAGCCCCACATGGGACCCAGGGAGCGGTCCCTGGGGAGAGCTGGGAGTTGGAAGCAGGAGGAAGCAGATAGGCAGGGAGCCCACCCTTTCCTGGTAGGATGGGGAGAGGGAGGCTAGAAAGATGTAAGTGAGTGAAAGCTCTAATCAAATATTTATCAGTGAATTGATCTTCCCCCTGACTGCCAAGGCCCTCCCCTCGTCACCCTGTGCCGTATCCGTGCCTCATCCCTCCACTTTGGCTACCCCAGGTGCTAGATGCTCCCCCACCCCAGCTGAGAACTCTGTCCCCTGCATTCCCTTCCCCTACTCTAAGCCTACCCTTCCGCTGCTGGACCCCAGCATGTCTGCTGACAGTGGGTGATCTGGCTTCCTGGGCTGGTATGGACCAGTGAGACAAGGACCTCCAGCAAGGCAGGGAGCTGTCCCTTGCAGCCCAAGTGATGCCCCAGTTTCAGATTCACTGCAGAGAGGAAGGTGCAGCTGTGCAGAGGAGGAGGGAGGAAGAGGAGGAGAGAGCTTCTACATCAGAAGCTCCCCACTTGGTGAGTCTGTCCTGGCCACGGCACTGAGACATCCTCACTGCAGAGCCCAGTGTGAGTGGCCCCAGGGGCTGTGAACAGCAGGCAGACATAGGCATCTGAGCAGATCCCACTCACTTACATGGCCCTGTGGTAGCCAAGCCCTCAAAGCACTTGGGACCTTCATGGGTGATTCAACATCTGAACAGCTGTGGTCTAGATTTTCCTTTCCTGCTGGGTACAAGCTCCATGGGGCAGGGGCCTGTCCCCTTGTTCCCCAACACAGCCCAGTCTGTCTCCAGCCTGACACATCACTGATGCCCAAGAGGCAGCTGCCATGAAAATTTGCTTATCTTCCAAGTAAAGGGTATGGGGAGAGCAGAGCCAGGCATATTCTCCAGAGGGCAAAGATGGACCAGGAGATGGGACATTAAGGAGTATGGGGCTGATCTATGAGGGGTGCAAGGTGCACAAGGGGTTCCCCATTGGCAGGGAAGCCACTGCTTGCAATCTCAATGTTGAGCTGGAGGCGCAGAGGGATAGGAGTGGAGAGGAGTGGGAAGAAGCCATCCTGGGGGTTACAGCCTGCCTTGTGCCTTGTGCCCCTATCCAGCAGGTACTTCCTAACAATGTGCTGGGAATGAGGTCTGCTGGTCCTGGGCTGCACATACCCAAACTCACCTTAGCACATCCACCCTCCATGAAGACATGATTTCCAACCTATATGCCTTGGATGGCCATGAGTGTTAGACCCACCCATATCTGGGCTGGGGCCTCTCCCCTTGTGGCTGCTCCAGTGGAAAATGACTTCAGCGCCTACCAGGTGATGGGATTCTTACTACACACACTAGGGGTGCCTCTCACCTGCTTAGAGGGGCCTGCACCCCAGGGCATGTCTGCAGGACAGGGCAGAATAGGCGGCCAGAGTCTGAACCTCTCCCACCTCCACCCACTGCTCCTCTGGGCAGCTCAATGCCCCCAGGTCAGTGGCCCCATAAGCACCCAGCAGGCCTAGCTGGAGCAGAGGATCTGCACCACCAGCGTTGGCATAGCTCCCCAGTGTGCAAACAGTGGGTCAGTACACCCCACTTCAAGAAGCACTACCCTAATGCACTGCAGGGTCTGCACCAAGGGTACTGGCCTCTAAAATCCCTAGGGAGCAGCTGAGGTCAGAAGTGAGAGCATGCTCAAAACCTCCCTGGGCAGCAGGATTTCTTGAGAAAGCAAGAAGGGGTTTGGGGCTGCTCTCAGGAGACCTTAACACAGGGACAGCACTTTCCTGGCCCTGTGACACTGCTGATTCCTCCTGTACACAATGAGCTCCAAAGAGCTCAAGGTGTCTGTGACACCTCCCACCCTGCTTTCGGCAGAAAAGCTAAGACTTGAATGAGGCCAAGAACCGCTGATAAAGGCCCCAGGAGGCGCCAGTGCTGGATGATCAGTGTTAACATCCTGGTGGTAGTGGCTTTAGGGGCACTACCGTTGGGGGGCACCAGGGAGAAAGTATGCAGGACTGCTGCTGTGTCTCACAACTACACGTGGGTCTACAGTTATCACAATATAAAGTGATCAATTTTTAAAACTTAGGTATGTTAAAGATAAATAACCTGAAGTAGTCTGGTCCATCAAATACAAGTGGGCTCACACACAGGGGTCTCTCGGGACCTAAGCTCCAGGAGGCCCAGCCAGCACCCCCTCCTTCTCTGAGCTGGTTTTCTCCTGGGAGAGCCCCATGAGGGGGCCTGGAAAATGTCCCTAAAAGAACTTTGTGGGTACCACAGAGGCATCTGGAAAATCTCTGCCCAGCTGGAAGGCACTGACCCAGCAGGCTGTGGGAAGGGTAAGATTCTAACCTGGCCTTGCTCTCTCACTCTGCAGGGCAATCAGGACGCCACGGCTCCGCCTGAGGCGATGGCCCAGCCCTACCCCCCTGCCCAGTATCCCCCTCCACCTCAGAACGGCATACCCACCGAGTACGCCCCGCCCCCGCCGCACCCCACGCAGGACTACTCCGGCCAGACCCCCGTCCCCCCAGAGCACGGCATGACCCTGTACACACCAGCACAGCCCCACCCCGAGCAGCCGGGCACCGAGGCCAGCACGCAGCCCATCGCAGTGACCCAGACAGTGCCGGTAAGGGGCCCCTGTCCCTCCCCTATAGAGCAGAGCAGCCCTGGAGAGTGGGTGGTGGAGGAGGGGCTTATAAGGGCCTCTGTGTTTGGGGAGCTGCTCTGGTCCAGGGGTCTTCACCTAGCATCCAGTACCTTGCAGTCCTCACCAGTCACCAAGGTTCCTTGTAGTAAGCAGGTACACTGAGGGGTGGGATGTGACCCTGCCTGCCCTTAGCGGTCCCTGGCCTCAGGCAGACCCTGACTTCATCTGAAGTGGGATGAGTGTCCTGGGTGGCCAGGCTGGTGACCTGTTAATGGAAGATAAGGGAAATGGTTGAGGCCATGGCTTGGGCCCTGAGGGGTCCTGGGGGCAAGCTGAGTGGGAGGTGGGGAGGTAGCACAGCTGTCTCAAGTTGCAGGCCCTCCTATCATTTCTAATCACTTGTAATCTACCTGCTTGGCTGCCCTCCAATCAGATAGCTTCAATTATGTGGTTGTAATGCAGCTCGGAGGCCAAAGTGCTGAGCCCTGCACTTCTCAGATTTCCTGATGGAGAAGGGAGCTGGTGAGGAGCAGCCTCTGCCTGGGTGGGCCCCACATTCAGGCAGCCCCCACCCCAGAGTGTGAGTGGGCTGCTGCCCAGCCCTGCCTCCACCCCACTGCCCATGGCTGCCACCTGCTTCTCCCTGGACCTGCCCCAACCCCTGCTCTGGGACTTTGTATTCATCCCACCATCCCTGCTGGCTCTGTCCCAGCAGCTGGCTATGCTGGCTGTTGGGGGCCAGGCAGGAGGCCAGCACACTGCACTCCTGGATCGGCACTGCCCTGGCACCTCCCGATGGACCCCCAGCTGTGCTCCCTCAGCCACCCCCAATCCAGGATGGATCCAGATGTTACCCCACACACACATCACCCAGTACGTCTGGAGAGAGCCCACCCAACTGCCTCTTGGTGGGCCCCAACCTCATCTGGTGTCCAGCCAGCACCTTTCCTCTCCCACCAAGTGCTGCCAGCCTGAGTCCGCTTGGAAGCTGTCAGAACTTCCCATCCCTCTCACCTGCATCATGGTGCAGATGTCTTCCAAGAGCTCCCTCCAGGGTTCCTCCAGCCATGGACCACAGCTGCCAAAGGCCAGACCCATCCACCCTTAGAACTGGGAGCCAAACCATCTTTCCCAGATGCCCTGTTTCTGATCAAACTCACAACCTGTATGTGCTCAGAAAAGATGGAGATGCGAGCACAGATGCCAGAGAAGTTCACCATAAGCAAGTCATGGCCAGGCTGTCTGATTCTCCTCTGAGGAACTATGGCAGACAAGGCCTCGCTAGTCAAACCTCTGACAGCCTCCTTATGAACAAAGGAGGGTCTCTCCATGTTATCCAGGGGGCTTTGCCTGGAAGAAAACAGGAGACAAGATGGTCAGATTCACCAGTGACACAGGGGAAGGGCTAATGGCTCACAACTGAGCAGGAGAAATGAGCACCAAGGCCTCTGGACACCCTGAGGCCACAAGACAGTCACTGGGACCTGCATAAAGTTCTCTGTCATTCTGCATTTACCCAGACATGTGCTGAGTACAACTGTGTGCCAGGCACTAAATTAGCTCTTGGAGTGCAGAAAAGTGACCAGCTCTGCCCTGTGGTTCCCACTGGTCAGTAACAAAAACATCAGACTGGTGGCCTGTCCAATTGGTGGCAAGTCCCACTCAGGGCCCCATGTACCGCACAAGGAACACACCTGGACCAGACAACGCCAGAGCCTGGAGGAACTGGCAGCCTGACCTTCCTGCCCTCAGACTGGTCCTCAGGTCCTGCACAAGGGTCAGGGCTGTGGTACAGAGGCGAGATGGTTGTTCTTGGTGGCCCTACGCTGAACGTGAACTGCAGGTGGAAGGTACTGGGCCAGAGCTGGCAAGCAGATCCTGATGACACCAGGACTGCCCTGCAAAGCCCTGGTGCATCTAGAGGCCTCTCTGACCTTGGAGCACCTGTTCTCCCAGAGCCTTCTCACCTCGGGAGGGAGCAGGAAAGAAGAATATTCTAAGATTCCTGGAGCCTCTTTCCACCCAGAGAAGCTGCCTGGCACTGGCAGCAAATGCCAAATGCCCATATACTGGGTCAGGTGTCGCTGTCCTGTCCTTGCAGATGTTAGAAGGGCTTTTTCAATTCCCCTAGCTTTCTCTTGGCCCTTCCCCAAGCAGCCTAGAGTTAGGAACAAGGGGCACTAGGAAGGCAGGCAGGGTGAACTCTGGGCTTTGGTCTAGACCTGGCTTCTCCCACCTGGGTTAGGGCTCCACTGAGCTCCCAGGGTGCAGCCACCAAGTGCCCTGACCTTTTCCCTCCACTAAACACACACACACACACACACACACACACACACACACAGAATGAGTTCCTTTAGGGGCCCCTTGGGCACCTGCTATTAGTGCCAAATCAGGGCACACAACCCCCACCCAGGCCCTGCCTCTCTGCCCTCTCCTCTCCATAGGATTTTCTTTTGCTAGTGAACACAGCTGTCTTGGCAGGAGATGTGGCCAGGGCCAGCAGGGAGGGGACACTGAAAGCCAGTGCAGTTCTGCCCTCAGCCTCCCCACTGATGATAGCACCACAGTCAGCTTCTGCAAGGCTGCTCCAGCCCAGCCCAAGGTGACAACAGTGGCCTGTCCTGTCCTTGGGCCTGAGACTGATGGATGGGAGGGATATGAGCCCCACAGTTCACACAGTGTCTCCTCCTCTCCCCCAGCCAGCACCCACAAAGACATACACTGGGTTTCGGCTCAGAAAAGGTGAAATGTCCTGGAATTTCTGAATCCACTGGGCCTCTTGTTCTCCTGCCTCAGGAGGGCTCTCAGCTGATAATTGGGGGGAATCATATCCTAGCCAGTTTAGGGACCCTCTTGACACCCCCCTACACACCAAGGCAAGATGGCTAACGATGCTAATTAACAGGCAAGCGAATCCTCAGGGAAAGGTTGCCCCAAACCACACCATGGTCACTCACCTGCCCCAGGCTGCAGGGCTAGAGCTGGATGTAACGGGTCAGCCTCAGATCCATCAAGTGCAGTGACTGGCCAACAAGATGCTCAGAGTAACATGTCTGTCATTCACAGTCCAAGTAGGAGCACAAGCTGTACCCTAGGAGGGGCTGACTAGAGCTCTGGGTTTTGAGGAACACATTCCCAGCAGAAGAAGTCAGAAAGCCCCACCTCTGAGGCCAAGTGGCCACTGGCCAGGGATGATCCACTTCTGCTATCAAAACTGATAGCTGGGTCATCAGGCAGTCCCTGGAGGGATAGGATGAGCAGAGATGGGGCTGCAGAGAAAGTCCAGTTCCCCTTGTACCACACCAGCAAAGCTTGGTTCTGGCCCAGCCACAGGGCCACCAGGTCCTGCCTGCTGCCCATGGCCCACCTGGAACCAGGGTCCCTCCTCCAGTTGACTCTTTTCACTTCACTGTGCTGAGCTTGGCCCAGGTGCGAGGGGCTTCAGGCTCTTCTGCAGGTGGGAGCTGGCCCTGGGCATCTAGACCTGCCCAGGCCCTACAGGAGCTGGTGCCTGACCTTACATGGTGGAGGCTGGAGTGGGAGGGAGAGCAGTAATGGTGGGGTGGAGACACCCACGGAAAGCCATGAGGACTGGCAGGAAGGGAGGGGCCCTACTGTTGGTGTTCCCTTTTTTTCTGTATTTGAAATCTGGAAGAAGCAAAGATTGCTTTAAAAAAAAAACAAAAAACAGGAAAGAAAGCCCCTCGGAAAAGAAAGGTGGCGGGTGGAGGAGGTGCCTGGACTGCTGTGATAAATGGTGGGCAGGCTTGCATCTCTGCTCAGGGGCAGCGGCATGCAGCTCGCTCTGGGGTTTCTCCACACATCTTACAATTTTACAGTCACTGAACCCATTTATCTGCCTCTGTCCACTGCTGAGCTGGGGGCCAGGGAGTCCCAAGAGCTCTTCCTTCCTGTATCCTAGTCCTTGTGGCTCAGCCCACACATGCCTCCCACTACTTCCTCTCACCAGGCCCTTGGCTGTACCCTTTTAGGGTGTTTGAGGTGAGGTATGGGGCACCCAGTTCCAGGCACCCTAACTTCCTCAGTGCCATCCTATGGATGTTGGCCCCCCCCTTGCCACAGCTTCCTGGGCTCTTCCGGGTGGCCACCTGGCTGTGATGACCACTGCCCTCTGGTGATCAAAAGCCAGCACTGCATGTCCCAACCAGGCCGGATCCCCAGGTCTAAAATGATTCCTGTAATCTGAGGGCACAGGAAATGAATCCTGCATAGATCCCACAGGAGAGAAAGGAGCTACACCTGCCACGGCCAGGCAATGGGACTCATATCTTGGCAAAGACCTGGGG
>PVLD010000721.1:169139-253119 GCA_004027595.1 Dinomys branickii
GCTCAGTGGGCTAAGTGCTTGCCGCTGAGCACTAGGGCCCTGAGTTCGATCCCCGGTCCCGGGAAAAAAAAAAAAAAAAAAAAAAAAAAGGATAGCGGCTGAATTGGGAGGCCACTGGGCATCTCCAAGCCCCCAGGCATGGATGGAGGAGCCCCTAGTGTGTCCTGTAGAGCCAAAGGCAGCTGCCCTGCGCTCTCCAACAGAGATGGGGATCTGATGCAATCCAGACCATGGATCTCTAGGGGTCTCCACCACCAAGGTCTTTCCTGCCTGAGCCCACTCCCCATCGCTGGGCTACCCAGGTGGCAGTTCACGAGCATGTAAGGCTAAAAAAACACTTGTCGGAATTGGCCAGACATACTTAAGATAGCCAGCTTGTCAGGACCAACCATGTAATGTTCTAGGGGACACAAGGACAGCTTCCGCCCACCTCCTAGCACAAAAAAGCAGCAATACATATTGAGGATATTTGAGCAGGAAGCCCCACACCCCTGAAGGCCCCCAGTCCCATGCCCAGCTCACTACCTGGGTTATCATCAGGGCCTTCAGAATCCCTTGGGGATGATGGTTTCTATGGTCACCTAAGGATAGCCGAAGACTGATAGGAGGTCTCCTAGCCAAGATTACCTATCTTTCCAGAAAGGACAGCAAGAGCTGAATAGCCACTCCAGCTCGAGTCCAGAGACCAGCCTCTTCTGTTAGCCATACTGTGGCTTGGGGACAGGTGGAAGACTGCCCCTATGGGCTCCATTTCTGCAGCTGCAGAGCGAGGCCTTGGCTGTGGTAACCTCAGCTGCCACCTCACTGTTCCAACTGCAAGAGACGTGAATCCGTCGTTGCCCCTGCTCCTGTTGGTAATGACTGACACGCACGTGCTCAGGCACACACGTCTATGCAAAGCAGACCCTTCCTGGACACCATGGGGACTGTTTCTGTGTCTCCAAACTTGGCTTTTTTCCTTTCACCAGAACCAAATGCCTCTGCTCCTGAAGGTACATGGGAGACCACGGCCACCAGCACCTTGCTTTGTCTCAATTCCAGCACAGACCCTCAGGGACCCTAACTGCCTCCATCTCAGTTCCAGAAAGGTTCAGAGTGGCTGGAGCCAGACCACCCCCACCCCCAGTGCCATCAGCTAGTGTCCTACCCTAGAAACAGACCCAAGTCAAGGGCTCAAGTGTGAGCCGGTGTACTGGGAAGTTTATCTCTCCAGCCCAGAGGGCCATAGGGAATCAGGGCAGGAAGTGAAGGAAAAAAAGAGAAGGTGTGTTCATGGCAGCTGACTTCAGCATCATTGAGGAAGCTGGGGACAGTGACACCCACAGAGGAGCCCCACAGTGGGAGCTAGGATAGTCACTCTGTGCTGTGTTGAAGACCTCTCTGGACACTGTTCAGCGCTGCCTGATGCCTGGCCAGAGCGCTGAGCAGGAGAAAATGTGCAGGCTGGCTGGTGGTCTGTGGTCTCAGTGCAGGAACATGACCGGCACACATAAAGGCTCAAGCCTGTGTGTTCGGGGCCCTGAGCTCTCCAGCCACCTTGATCCACCATGCGTTTGCCCCACCAGTGCCGATGAAGCACCTGCCCAGTCTGCTTCTGCTGCTGCAACTGCTACTAGCACTGAGCCAAGAGGAAGGGCAACCTCCTGGTGAGCTCATGGCCCAACAACTGGAGACGTCCATACAGACAGAGCCTCACACATGCTATCTCAGGTCTCCCAGCCTTCTCATCAGGACCTATGCAGAGTGCACAGGCACATGGCAGCTTTTTTGTCTGTAACCCAAGTCCTTCAGGGCCCATCTGTCAGCCAGTATTTGGATCTAAATGATGATGGCCTTTACAGGACTGACCTTGGCCACTGTATGCCTGGAGTGGTGGCAGCAGGACTAGAATAAGGAGCCTCTGCTGCAGATGGCCATGGAGGTGGACATCCTATGGATATGCTTGTCCAAGAGGCTGGACTCAAAGTCTGTCTGGTCCTGACACCAGGAGGGCCCCAGGCCCCAGAACTTCCTTTAGCACAGCAGTAGTTACTGGGCCTGATACCTCTGTGAATGGGCTGAGCTGAGAGAGCTCGGAACAGACCCTGCCTTGGAGGTTAGCACTGGGGTGGCAGCAGGGAGGTGGCCTTACTGTCACCACCTGGGCAAAGCTTGGAACTGAGACCTCAGAGGTTGGATTGCAAACCTCATGGGTGTTGTCTGCATGATTGCTGTTCAAGAGAGGCCTGTGCTCAAGGGGATGGGTGGTCCCTGGCCATCTGGAGGTGGCCTCCAAAGCCTGTCCTCTCCCCACAGCAGACAGATGAGGCGGCACAGACGGACAGCCAGCCACTCCACCCCTCCGACCCCACAGAGAAGCAGCAGCCCAAGCGGCTGCACGTCTCCAACATCCCCTTCCGGTTCAGGGACCCCGATCTGCGGCAAATGTTCGGGGTGAGTGTGCTCAGGCTGGTCCATCCCTGCTCCTACCCCATGACCCAGGTGCCAGAGCAACTCCCTCCCTCCTGGGGACCCTGTGGGGCAGGACAGGAGGTCTGTTGTGGCAACACCATTCCCTGGCCAGGAATCCCTCACCACCAGGGTCACCGTTCTCAGGGTCTTCCTAGAGTTCCCTGGGTTATCAGTCTCTGGTTCCTGCTTTCTGACTCCTGACCCCAGCAGAGAGCCCTGGGGGGAGAGCCCAGCCTCCTGCCCACACACAGGGGGATGGACCACTCACACCTGCCTAGGCCTGAGTCCTCCTGGTCCCCAGCGAGGTGACCTGAAAATGCGCAGTTGATGTGAAGCAAGTGAGGACCCTTAAATCTCTTGTCTGTTTCTCAGTTTTGTGCCATGGGTTCCAGCAGTTGCAGGGCTGCCCTTGAGTCCTGTCACTGGACTTGAGCACCTGGAAGGTGCTGACACCCATTGTGCTGGGGCTGCTCTGGGGAAACAGGCTGGGTGTGGTACCACCTCACAGGCCTGCCCTGGCCAAAAAGGACCATGTAGCCTGGCCTAGGTTTCGTGCCTGCCCCTGGATCTGCCCCCACCTCTCCCACATAGAGGGGCAGCTCTGACGCCTGAGCCCCAGCCAGCCCTGCAGGTTCATTCCACACAGCTGGAACTTGTCAGGGAAATAGGGTGTAGCAGCCCAATATGGACAAACCCCAACACCCATCTCTAGAGTGACCCCAGAAATCTACTCCCCATCCTGGGTTTGGCCTCATTGGGTTTGGAGCTCAGACTTGCCACAAGGCTGGCATGATTGAGCCATCAGAGGGAAAGGCTGTGGCCCCTCTCGGCCCTAGGGCTCAGGTGCCACCAGATTGCTCTGGGCCCAGCTCCCCTTACAGTGGTTGATGGTGTGGTGCACTTGTTGACCTCAGACCTCAATGTGCCCCTGCTCACCAGTCAAGAAACAGAGGCGAGCCTCAACCTACATCACATCCTGGGGTCATAGAACAGCGAGGATGGGTCCCCATTTCCAGAACCTGGCAGATTGAGATTTTGTTGCTGTCCGCTCCCTAGGCCTGGAGTCCCCCTCCCCCTCCCTCCAGGGGAGGCTGGTGCAGGAGGCTGCAGACCAAGCCCCTGAGGACCTCACTGGTGGTATTCACAGACCTAGCTCACAGGTTCACGGCCTCACCCTGTCCTTGGGGCAGGAAGGGGGTACGAGACCACCTGATATATCCTGAACAGGCAGGGCCCTGGGATCTGGACACAGCAGCCTGTACCCCACACACAGCTTGGCCCCACCTAGCACATGGGGTGGGTAGTACAGGGTCCCACAGGTGTGAGGCCCGCCCCAGTCCCTCCCTCACCTTCCCCCCTTTGCCCTTCCCCTCTCCCATCTACCTTCCCCATGCTGGGCCTTTCCCTTTTCCACCTGTTTTTCTCCTCCCACTGAAGGGATGCCTGAAGGTCCCCGTTTCCTGACCCTAGCTCAGGCCTCTCCCTCTCCCTTTCCTTCTCCCATCCCTTGGAGAAGGGCCTCTCCATAGAGCTTTACCCTTTAGTGTGACTATGGAGTGGCAGTCCACCCCTACTGTGGATAGGTTGGAGGTTGGGGGAGGAAGACCCGCGTTATACAGTTATACACCCCACCCCCGGTTCGCAGATGTGACCAGGGTCCAGGAAAACATGCTCCCTAAGAACAAAGACCCAGGCTCGCAAAAGCAGGTGCCCAGAGCAGGAGTAGAGAAGTACCAGGGCTCCCTTTCCCGTGGCCGAGGCATCTCAAGACCACCCCAGGGGACAGACTGGCCACTTTCTCATGCACCCTTTCCTGTCTCCTACCCTCCTCTCTGTCTCTGTCTTTGCAGCAATTTGGAAAGATTTTAGACGTGGAGATCATTTTTAACGAGAGGGGCTCCAAGGTGGGTGCCACGCAGAGGCTGCCACCATTTCCGTGCCGGCTGTAGGTCCCGCCAGGCTAACGAGTGACATGTTCCTTCCTGGAGAGCTTCACGCCCAAGGACCCCTGAGCAACACGGGTGCTTGTACTCCCCGCTCTCCCACCCTGCCCCAGCTGTCTGTGTCGTTGCCACCACGCTGCTTCTCTCTGAGCTGCCAGGACTTCTTGCCTGTACCCCGGAGCCCCACTCTGGGCCTGGGACCCCCACCCAACCACTCGCCCCCAGGCCCTCAGCTGCCCTTGGACTTGGCCTGCAGGCTTTGGGGAGGGGCTGCAGGGTGAGCAGGCCCGGATGGTGCCTGACAAAGACAAGCCCTGCTCCCCTTCCAGAAAAGCAAGACCCTAGTCCCCTGGGCTCCTAGGGCAAAGGTGGGTGGTGCTATCTCCCCTGGACTCCTGAAGCCCAGACTCGGCTCCTGGGCAGGTTAGCATCTATGTGGCTTCCACCTGTCCCTCTGAGGTACCAGGCTGTGAGCTCTGGTTGGGCTTAAGTGGCCAGCAGCTGCACACCCTGGGGCCCACACCCCTGTGCATCCCATGGGTAGCACCAGATGACCTCTGGGCTGCCTGAGCCTCTCCTTGGGTCCCCCTGACTCAGCCCCTTCTCTCTCTCCCTCTTTCTCTCTCTCTCTCTCTCTCTCCTTCCCTCTCCCCATGGCCCTGCCCCACCCCACCTCCCCAACTCCTTTTGCCCTTTTTTCTCACCCTGTCTTCTCTCCATGTCTGTCCTCCTCTGCTCGCAGGGTTTTGGGTTTGTAACTTTTGAAACTAGCTCAGATGCTGACCGAGCCCGGGAGAAGCTGAATGGGACGATCGTAGAGGGACGGAAAATTGAGGTGCTCAGATAAGTGTGCGGCGGCAGGGAAGTCCTGGACAACACCTGCCCTGTCCCCTTCCCTGTCCTGTCCCCCTCCAGCCTAGCACTGCTCGCCCTGCAGAGAGCCCAGGCAGTGCCCTCCGTGTGGGAGGAAGGGTCACACTGAGGCCCAACCCTGCCCCCCACCACCACATGACTGGCTCTTGTCTGAGCCTGTTGCTTCCGCCTGCTTGATCTAGGCTTCAGGCTCACCCAAGGGTCCCTCTGCTCTCCCCACTCCTTCCCATTCCTGGAAGAGCCCTGCCCCCAGCCAGACACCCATGAGCCCCAGAGCCTATGTGCCTGAGGCTTGGCTGCACCAAGTACTAGGGTTGGCCCATCTGTCCCCACCCAGAGAGCAGCTGTGAGTTCTTCTTCACTAGGAGCACTAGTTTCTGCCCCTCCCCACGTTAGCCATGTGCTCTTCTATGGTTCAGCCCTTGGCAGAAGCAGTTGCCAGCAGCCAGAGGGCAGCAGACAGAGGAGCCTGGGCCTCCTGGCCCCTCCTGCCTCATGTTGTGACTCTGGTGTTGTGGCTGTGGTGCCCAGGGCTGGTCCCACAGCAGTAGGTCTGAGAAAGGGACAGGAGGGCCCACAGCTCAGGAGGAGCCTATAGGGCACATGGTGGGAAGGATTTGAAGCTAAGCCACTGGCCTATTCCAGGGCCCAGTGGACTCCATGGGTGGTGGCCAGAACCCTTCCTTGGGCTCCACCTGCCCGGTTCCCAACTCCCTTCCGCACAGGCCACTTGTTTTCTATGTTCCCTTGGGCAATCTGACTGGGATGTACAGGTGTGACATAGGACCCAGCCCCTTGGTACTGCCAATCTAGAGCCCCCACCCACCTTGCCCCCAGGATGCAGACCCCATCAGAGAGCTTCCAGCTCTGCAGAGCAGCAGAGGATCCCTGCCAGGAAAGGGATGCTTCCACAGGGCTGGGGAGTGGCCCTTTTGTGCACACACCTAGAAGGGCCCTGGCAGCTGCAGGAGGAGAGACCATCTCCGGAGCCAGCCTTGGTAGCCCACAGCAAGCTTCTCCACAAGTCTTGGTTTGCCCAAGGGGCCAGGGCTGGATTTACTGGAACTGCTCCAGGAAGAGCACAAGCCACTGGGTCTGGGCCAGGGGCCCTGGACCAGGCTACATGGCAGCTTAGGTGGCCCCAAGGGCCTCCTCCAAGCCCCCAGCCCCCTTCCCGGAAGCCATGGGAAGTAGGAGCAGGACCCCTTACCCTCTATTTCCTCTTCTCTGGACAGGTCAACAATGCCACCGCCCGAGTCATGACCAACAAGAAGACTGGGAACCCCTACACCAATGGTAAGAGGCCCAGAAGCTATAGGGCTAGGCTGGCAGCCCTTGAGGATGGAGGCTGCTGCAGGCCAGCCTTCCTGGATGCTGGGTTCCCCACCCCCTCCTGGTGTCCCAGCTGTCATGCTTCTGTCCAGAAGGGGATGGTCAGCTAGGTAGCAGAGTTGCCTATCCCTCATTCACAGCTGATGTCTCCCATCAGTGGCCCCCGGGCTTTCCCAAGCATCCATATCACTCAGAAGCCATGTATATAACTTCCGGTGCAACACAGACACTACCACTTCCTAGATAATTGCTTCTGTGCTCCCAGGAATTCATGCTTGTAGCATTGTGTAGTCAGATATACTGCCCTGATTTATGTACGCACATGCTCGGGAAGGGCCGGAAGGGTAGTGGGGAGCCTTGGACAAGCTTCTAGGCCTTCCAAGCTCGTCTCTTTGTCTGCAAGTGGATAGTAGCTAGTGACATCTATCTACTCAGCGCCCGGGGTTGTTAATGACAACATCTCCAGGTTTGGCCTAGGGCCTGGGATGGAGGTGCTCTATATTTCAATGCTGGTGAAAACAACTATGTCCTTTGGGCTCTGGAAGCCTTTTAAAGGAGTGGTCTCCAGGTTGAGTCCTGCTGGGCAATAATGTGGGTAAACTGTGGTTCTCTATGCACCCAGCTATAGTGAAGGTGGTGGGTTTCCCTTGAACATTAATGTGCTGATGCTAAGAGCTGGAAGGACTCAAAAGGATCTCTGGTGGCCATGAAACATCTTATTCTACCAGACAAAGGTTTTCCTTTGAGCACAGCTGGTGACATATCAGGGCCTTTTCTAGTTCCTACTGCCTATTAGGGAGCAACTTCTGCAGCCAGGCAGTGTGATGTAGACGGCACAGGTCTCCCCACAAGCAAGCTATCCCTGTGTGGGAATACAGTTTACTACATCACACAGCCTGTCCTGCAGTCGGCGGACTGGCCATGCAGGAAGCCTGCAGCAGGACGTGGATAAATCTGCAGCATGATCCGATCTCATTGCATGTCAGGTCCTGGGGTGGGACAGGACTCCAACCAGGCACAATTTAGAGGTGATTGTTGTGCCCTCCACCCTCATCTTGTGAGGACTCAAATCTCAAATTGTTTTTAAGAACTTTAGAGTACCCCAATTTTGTTGTAGTACAAAGTATACCCTAGCTATAACTTCTATGATCTGGCTTCTGGCACAGGAAATAAAAGCAGCACACTCTTTTTTTAGGTAGACAAGAAAAGGAAGTAGGATTTATAGGTGGGCATGATGGAAAGCCTTCATGGGTGGAAGTCTTGCCATTTGTCCAAGGGACCACAACTGGGGATGTATTTCACCCCACAGCCACCCAGAAAGAGCTGCTTTTCGTGTCTTCAAATTCATATACATTAAACATGGTAAAATCCCACTTCTTTGAGATATGGATCTTCTAGCAGCCAGAGAACTTGAATTCAGCCTTGCGTGGGCCCTCAAGCACATGCTTCTATTCTGCAGCTTGGTGTGGATAGACATGATCTGGACAGCCATAATGACTTGGCCAGTGTGAATGCCTGGTACTGTGCCCTGGGCTTTCCAAAGCCACATCAAATAGCTGTCTAAAGCCCAGACTGGGGCATCACATCCACTGGAACATCAAGGTCCCTTAGTTTAATTCATCAAAGCAACAGCTGCATATACTGCTAAGGAGGATATTACTTGCAGTCACTGTGTCCCACTATCCCACAAGGAAAGAAGCCAGTTGGTTTAATTGGCTGCAGAGAGTGGTAGCCCTATCAACAAGGTTAGGGTGACCAAGGGGGCTATGAACCACTACTCACTATTCACTCAAGATTCACCATACTTCCAGGCATGGTGTTAACAACTCTATTATCACAACTACTCAGGAGGCTGAAGCAGGAGGATTACAAGTTCAAGGCCAGCCTAGGTAATTTAGTGAGACCCTACTCTAAATAAATAAAAAGGGCTGGGGATATAGCTTAGTGCCAAAGTGACTTCAATGTACAGTACTGCCAAACCACCCACCTCCCACTGCTTTCTGGTCAGGACTGGAGGGCTGAGGGGTGTGCCCTACTGGTGGACAGAGTGAGGCAGAAATCCCTGCTGATCCATGCTGCAAAAGCAGTCTCACTTAAACGCCATCACCAGCCCTGCCAAGAATCACAGGCTGCAGAGGAATGTCACTGAGTTCTCTGTGGCTGCTCCGGAATGGCCTGTGGTGCTTTAACCCTGAGCACTGAAGTTCACCAGGCCTGGTGGAACTGCCTACAACTGCAGAAAACCAACTCAGGTGTTCCTATTTATGGTAGAAACAAAGGGGCTGTCCAGATGAGTCTCGGGCTGCCACTGTGACCTGTGAGATTTCAGACAGATGTGGGGCCAGCAGAGATGGGTGGAGCCAGAATGGACAGGTAGGGGTATCCCAAGAAGCCCAAGTAACAGGTAAAGGTTCCCAGGGCTTCTGATACAGACATTCAGCCTCCAGGGCCCATTGATCCAGCAAGCTGGACACTCCTTGCCCAAGCTGGTCCTGCGGACCCAAGCAAGCTACCAGGATGGAGTCAGGAAGGTAGCCTGGGTCTCTGCTCCAGTCTCTGCTTCATCATAGGCATTTTACTAGGAAAAGTCCATTCTTGGATTGGGAGGTTTTCCCAGATGAAATGTTTCTTCCCCCCTACCCTTAGATTTATGGAAGATTCCAGAGTTCTAGCCGTGGTGGGCAGGGGGTGGAAAGCAGCTCATTATCATGGAGGGGTGGAGAGTGGGCCCCTGGGAGGGCAGACCGAGGCACACTATCCTGGATGCCTCCCATCCAGCACTCGACAGTAGGGTATCTGGGCTTGGGGTTCCCACATGGAGTATGCCCCTGATGTCTATGGCCACCCTCTCCAGGACCGATCTTGCAGCTGGCCAGTGGGTTCAGGTCCCCTCTGTTTCTCTTCACACAGTGCAGAGGGACCATGCTGCACAGATAGGACCTGAGCCCAGCTGAGGAGGGGGAAGGTGGCCCGGTGAAAGAAGTCCTCCTGCTCAGCCTGTCTGAATGCCTGGCTGGAGCCCACTCAGAGCCACTGGTTTCTACCCCCTTGGGCCTTCAAGTGGAATCAGATCTTTGCTTCTAGATCCCCAAGGGGAGAAGACTGACCCACCGACAGGAAGGGAGGAGCAACCTGCCAATTCTAGCTGGGACTGGCTTGAGGCTGCAGGTTCAAATCTGCAGCCCTCCCCAAGTTTATGACCCAGGGTCTCCCTATGCCTCCAATCCACCATCTGTAAAGTGGAGAAGGTGAAGCCTACCTGTTGGTGGTGGGCTTCACCCCAAAGGTTGGTTTAGTCGTAGTCATCATTCTTGTCCCAGCTAAGGAGGGGGAGGGCGGCCAATGAAAGACGTCCTCCTGCCCAGCCTGTCTGAATGCCGGTCCAGTGGCCCTTCCTCTCCCTCCTGGCCCACAGCCCTATGGATGAGTAGAGAAAACAGATAGCAACGGGCAGCTATTCACACAGGGGAAAGGAAGCCCCTGGAGATGGAACAGGAGGTAGGAGGGGCCCTGAGACACAGTCCCTCATCCCGACTGTGACTACAGCGTCTATAGACCCCTTTCCACTTCCCCTTACACCTTAAGCTTCAGGGACTGATGACTTGCGGTGGGGGTGCTCAGGAGCAGGCTGTGGAGGACAGAGTCAAGGAAGAACCTAGAGAGGCAGGTCTGGAGTAAAATGGCCCCAGCTGTTCCAGCCCCTGGTGGCTGCAGCGCCAGAGGAGCTGCCCTTGGAAAACCCAGTGGGTCAGGCCACTGTCTCCGTGGGCCTGAGAGTAGGTTAGATCCACTTGGGTGGATCATGATTGGCCTCTATTTCTGTTCTAGGTTGGAAGCTAAATCCCGTGGTAGGCGCGGTCTATGGGCCTGAATTTTATGCAGGTAAATCAGGGACAGCTGGGCTTGGCCAGGGGCAGAGACAGCGGCCTGAACTGGGGGGCGGGGCGGGGGCGGGGCACCAGCCTGGGCTCTCTCCTACCCTCCCCCCCCCCCCCCCCCCCCCCCCCCCCCCCCCCCCCCCCCCCCCCCCCCCCCCCCGCCTTCCCTCTCCCACTCTTTCTCCCGCCCCTTCCCTGCAGTGACTGGCTTCCCCTACCCCACCACCGGCACCGCCGTTGCCTACCGGGGCGCGCACCTCCGGGGCCGGGGCCGAGCCGTGTATAACACATTTCGGGCTGCGCCGCCACCGCCCCCCATCCCGACTTACGGAGCGTGAGTACCAGCTGGGGTAGCTGGAGGGAGGCCCAGGGGGCGGGGCGCGGGAGGCCCTGGGTGGAGGGTGCGGATTTCGGCAGCTTTTCCAGAACTCATCCTCAGTACCCCTACCCAACCGCAGGGAACGCTGCCAAGGGTCACTGCATTTAGCAGAATGGTTAGCACGGGCACCTGATCTGGATGCTTTAATAGGGCATCCTCTGCCCTTGGGTCCAGCGAGGGGCTTCTCGGAGCCCTTCCTGGCCCTTTCCCCCGGGATCCTATGCCCTCACCACTAAATGGGGGAACAGCTGCCTGTGGGAGGGTAGGGAGGGAATGCAGGACTGGGCCGGGCCCCCTGGGTCTTGAGAAAGGAGCTGCCCAGCAAGGGTGTTACTCTATTGTTATACCAAACAGGGCACTGGAGCAAACGCTTGTTAAAATGCCAGTCCCGTGGGCGGGGCTGGCACCGTGCCCCCTCCCTCCTCAGCAGACTCCGGAGCCGGCCTACCCCACCTCTCCAGCGTTCCCACCACTCTCTTGTCCGTTTGCTTCCAGGGTCGTGTATCAGGATGGATTTTATGGTGCTGAGATTTATGTAAGTGCGCCCTGTGGATGGGGAGGGTGGGGCCAGCCCTTCTGTCTGTCTGCCTCTCACAGCCCCCTTCCCATTCCTGGCATCAGGGGCAAGGGTGCCAGTCTGCAGAGAATAGCATCCCTGGGGACCTCAGCCTAGCCCAGTCTGGGTTTGTCTTGATCATCGAGGTTGCTGCTTATGGATCTGCAACAGCCCTACAGGCTAAAGGCAGCTTGTCCACTTGGCAAGGCCATGCATGATGGCAGCAATGGGTGGCTCTCCCTGACCCCTAACCACACCCCTGCCAGTGAGTTAGCACCCAAGGACACTCCTGTTCAGTGCAGAAACCCCAAAAGACCAGGAAGCAGGGACCCAAGGGTACTTGGGTGGGGTCCTGTGGCTTCTGTCTTCCTTCATGGGGCTGGGCCCACTTCCTCTCTAACCCAGAACCTTCTGAGAGCCCCACTCACTGTACCCAACTGCACCTCTGGTCGTCTCCTACGATCAGTCACCCACTCGTCTGAGGCTAAGACATTGTCTGAGGCAATACTTTCTTAGGCCCTTTGCCCCTGACTTCCCAGTGTCCAGGATAGCATCAAGTCACATAGGGACTCCCAGTGCCTGTCAGAATTCAAGCCAGGCATTGCTGGCCTGTTGGCCAGTCTGTGGGTACCAACTTTTTGCCAAGGGCCAATAAACACATGGAGGTATAATTGATACCCACTAGTGTGTGCTGAATGCACAAATGGGTATGAGAACAAACTAATGAATGAATGAATGATTGATTGAATGAATGAATGAATGAATGTCACTGCCTCTTCTCAACCCATACCACTTGGCAGTCTTCAGACATCTCGTAGACCAGAAGCCAGGTGCCCAGGTCAGGCACCATCTAAACTTCCCCAGGCTGAAGTGAAGTTTGAAGGCTGAGGGTCTGGGAAGGTCCACAACTCCTCCAAAGATCCCAGCCCTGCAGAGTCTGTGTCTGCTGCAGATCCCTGGATGAGCCCCACTAAGTCCGTTTGTCATCTCTTCCTCTCACCTACCCTGCAGGGAGGCTATGCAGCCTACAGATACACTCAGCCAGCGGCGGCGGCGGCAGCAGCAGCCTACAGTGACAGGTGAGACTGGGAGCAGCTAGTTGTTCTGGGAGAAGATAGTTCAAGGTCCCCAAGGGCTGGGTCCAGACAGACAGGAAGCCATACAGGGCCCGGTGGTACCTGTGCCTGGTGAGTTGAGGGTTTGGACAAGAAAACAGTTTCAGGTGTGGCCAGTGAGCCCCTGACTTCAGTCACTTCCTGCTTGCAAGATTGGGAAGGCCAGGGGAGCAGAGAACATCTTTGTCCCCCACCCCTGAGGTCTGATGCCCCAGCTCTTGATTCTCTATGTGAGAAGGCTAATCAGGAGCCTCCCATGGGATGGGATGAGACCAGAGTGGGCATTGTGTGCCATCTCTGAGCAGGCCTAGGTAAAATACCCTGGATGGTTTGCTTTGGTTGGGATGTCAGGAATCTCAAGGGTCCCAGGGGGTGGCCGAGCCTAGCACCTTTGTCGTGGGATGCTTGGCCTGGAGGCCACAGAGTTCCTGCATAGGCCCTGCAGGAGCAGTTCATCCAGATGGCTGTGCCTCTTGTCCACATGTCCATCTGGCCTGGAGCACCCAGTAGCAGTGCACCCTTGGGTCTGTACCCTCCTTGCAGCCTCTTGCTCAGTCTCACCAGGTGTGCATGGCACACAAGCCCCAGGGCCCAGCCCTGTCCTCTAATAAGCTGATGTGTTACTGAACAAGTGAGAGTGAGAGGAAGGTCATCTGGGGACACCATGCCACCTCCTTGGTGGTGACATTGCTGGTTCCTATCTCTTGGGTTTTTCTCAACCCCTGTCCCTCTTCTTTATGGGCATGGAGTCTTATTTCCCTCCAGGCCCCTTTCACTAAGGACCCCTTTCCTTCCAATAGCACTGAGTAGGGTATGTGGCCCATCATCAGTTTCTGCACATTGGAAACAATGAAAGAGTGGCCCTCAGTGTCCAAAGAACTTTCTTCCAGATAGGAAGGGAGGATGGACTGTGAAGAGGGCCTCATGGGAGAGGGAGGGGCTTGGTGGCTGGGACCATAGGAAAGGGACCTGGAAGGAGGCAAGAGACCTATAGCCCCCTCCCTCCCCTGCTCCCACCACACACTCTCCCTGTCCTGCTCTTCCCCTAGTTACGGCAGAGTCTATGCAGCTGCTGACCCCTACCATCACACCATTGGCCCTGCAGCGACCTATAGCATTGGAACCATGGTAAGGAGGCTAGGCCCACCTGGGTGCCAGTAAAGCTGAGGGCCGGGGCGGGGGGGGGGACACCTCACCATGGGTGGATGGGACAGGCCCTTAGAAAAGGCCAAGACCTCTAGCCAGCACCTGTTTTGGTGACTCTTGAAGGACAGCAGCCTTGGCCCTGAGTTTGAGTTGCCGGGGGGACCCCTTTCTGCCCTCTGTTATTGAGGGGAGGCAAGTCTGACCAGATGGCCAGCCCCCCTCTGACCTCTGGTCCTCTGGGAAGCACCCTAGTGGGACCTGTTTTCCTGAGCCCATAACTACAGCCTTGAGAATGTCCCACAGCCCCCCAGCAGAGGCTCTAAGGATCATGGCTCCAGCCTCAGCCTCCCCTCTGTGGTGTGTAGAAACTGAGCCCCACACTGGCCATTTCTCACATGGGGAGGGGACCAAAGGCCACCCACTGTTTCTCTCCAAGCCCCTCTTCCAGACTCCCCTAGGGCTCTGGGGCTCCCCAGTGGCCTTGGTGGGGTGGGGGTACACTCTGCTGCAGGAGGCGTGCAGGCCGGCATGTCTGTGTGTGTGTGTGTGTTTGGCCAGCTGTGGACACATACAGCCCCACCCACCCTGCACCCTGGTTCTGTTCCCATGCACATCCCCTTTCTCCCCCACCCCAACCCAGAGGTGTTAATGTCTGTTTTTAGCTAGCTTGACATCCAGCATCAAAGATGAAAACACTTCGGGGAGTCAGGAGGGAGGAGGTTCAGAGGCAACGTGGACTTTTTTCCACCTCCCTTGGTCTTGATTATTCCCTCCCAATTTGTATCTTGTCTTTTTGGATTTTTGTGCAAGCCTCAGACATCCCAAGCAGTCTATGAGGGGCGCAAGCAGCCACAGAGTGCAGGCTCCCTGGGGACATGGTAGCCCTCCCAGCAGAGGCCACAACACCATGGTTCGCAGGCCAGGAGCCCCTGGGGCTGCCTGGCCCTCAGCACAGCTGCTAGCTAAAAGCCTTCATTAATTCACAAGGGTTCTCTCTTAGGTTTTCCTTTTTTATTTTTAATATTTTCTGTTTTTCTCCCAGCTCTTCTCCTCTGACATTTGCCATTTTCTTCCTTTTTCTGGCAAAACTGGTGGGTGGGTGGGTGGGAGGCTCCTATCTGGGGCCACCTAGGGGCATGCAAAGGCAGGACACAGAGCCAAGCCCATGAAGCCCCCAAAGACAGGCAAGTCCCAGGTGCTCCTAGAGACAAAGCCTCTCAGGGCTGTGCTCAGTAAATGTGCCCCTCAGGGTGGAGCTGGCTCCAGTGGCCCACACAGACATACTGCATGGCACAAGGAGGTAGGGCTTATGCTAGGATCTCCAGGCACCTGGGAACAGACAGAGCATGATGGACTAGCCCAGAAAAGTGGCCCCAAGGCTGCTCAGAAGAGTCCAGAGCACCCCTCCTGGCCGGGACCACAGCCACATAGGACAAGGCCCCAACCCCTGTTGCCATGACAATCCAATGTCCACTTTTCTCAAGGAAAACTATAAGGGCAAAAGAGAATGGGATTTAGCTATTTCTCTTTTTGATTTTCCTTATTTTTTTTTCTTTCGGCTTTTTCACCCCACCAAAAGATGGTACTGATTGGCTGTTTTTCATCTTTGATGTTGCAGGCTAGCCTCTGCCGAGGAGGGTACAGCCGCTTCACCCCCTACTAGCAAGAGACCCACCCCTAACAGCATTCACACTACTGCCTATTCCAAACCAAACCCTACAGCCCCAACACCAGGCACAGCCACCAGGAGGACAGTGCACCCCTCCCGGTCAGCGACATGCACCGCTGACCCTCTGCGACTCTAAAATCCATAGATTTTTTATTTCCAGCCAGCTGGTCTCCCCACCCCACCCATGATGGTGTGTGTGTCTTTGACCCTGGTTTTTCCTGTATGTCTGAACCGTGGTTTCCTATCTTGACTTTGTTGATGTTGTGCTACCCGAGCCATTTCAGGTACAGTATGAACAGGAAGGGGGGCCTGTGTGGGGAGGACAAGCATTAGCACCCTAGCAGGGTGACATTCCTGTGTTCAGGTGGTCCCAGCTGCATAGAACTCTAGAAACACTGGCCAGGCTTCCCCACATGGCCTGGTGCCCCTAGTATTCAGTGATGCAGTGGGTGAGGGGCCTAGGCCCTTTGGCCAGTGAGTTTCCCCAGCCCCAATGGGGCAACTGTCTACCTACATCTGATAATCACAGATGTAGCCACCTCTATTGTCCTACCCCCTGATCCACTGAAGTTAATATTTTAATTAAATTTTATTGATGACATTTCTTGCCAAAGTACTCACAGGCACATGGTTCAGTGTGCGAACCACTGTGGTCACACCAGTCCTGGGGACTCCTTAGTGCTGTTGCAAGAAGTGGATATGAGGAAAGAAACTGCCAAAGAAATACTGAAAGCCACCCCACCTTGCCCAGCACAGAGGTCCTCCCTGTACCCACCACCTGCACCTGGCAGGGCCTGGGCCCCAGGGTACCTAGTCCTTCGATGGGACTTCAGCACTGAGGTGGGGCTGAAGCACCGCCAGCCTGTCCCCAGGCACTAATATGCTTCTTTATCAGGGTCTATTTCACAAGGGAGGAGCCCCTGCCAGCATGGTGATGCCTACCCACAGCCCCTCCAGCCTCAATTAGACTGTGTGCCCAGGGGGACACATGCAGCCACCTGTATAGAGCCCTGGAGGGGATGCAGGCTGGGATTTGAAGTCAGGCCTAGAGCCCAGGCTGGGCAGATTCCACTGAAACAGGGGAGGTCTGGTGCACTAGCCCTGGGGCATACAGATCCATACATGCCAGAGGGGATGCAGCCATGGTCTCTGGACACCAAGGCCTACAGAGGTGTGGGGCCCTGACGGGGAGGGTGTCCTACTTCTTCTCCCATTACGCCTCTCTCCATCATGCTCTGCTTCCTGCCTCACCCACTTGGTCTAGCCAGGCCTGGGCTCATTTGCCCCATCAGAGCTACAGGTGGTTCCTGCTACCCAGTTTCTTGCTGGTTCTGGACCCTGCAACCCTGTCCTAAACCCCTGTAGTGCGCCCCACCCCCACTTGGACTAGGGCCCTGCTGCACCCCTGCCCGGCCAGGAGGCATGTCTGCTTTAGGTTCAGCTTGCAGGGAAGAGCGGGTCCCCAAAACTGAGGTCAGATTTAGGGGGTGTTGGGACTAGAAGCTGGGCCCAGGCCATGGGTCATGTGGCCCCCATCCCCAAGGCTGCTCCAGAGAAACTGCAAGTCCTGCCTTTCTGTTTCTGTTGTAGTGAAACCTTCCACCGTTTCCTTCTTGGACCATGAAGGGCAAAAAACAAAAAAACAAAAAAAAAAAAATCACAAAACAAAAAACAAAACAAAAAAAGATGTTAAGATCCAAGCAACAAAAAAACCAACCAAACCAAGAGGCATCCAACCAAGTCCAAGTCCGCGTCTGGCGCACACCCGCACCGAGGGAGCACGTCCCACCGGGCGTGTGGAAAGCGGCCCTGCCCGGCTGCCCGCGCAGTAGGAGTTGGAGGGAAGGGGCCTGGGCGTGTGGCAAGCGGGGGCTCCAGTTTTCTATCCAGTCTTCCTTTCAGGCCCCTGTGACCCCAGCAGCGGGGTACAAAGGTGGAACAGGCCTGGCCTTGGGGAGGAGCAGCCAGGGCAGGTGGGCTTTGCCTGGAGGGGCTGGGGGCGAGGAGGGGCATCCACCCTCTTGGGCTATGCAGTGCCCCCTGTGCCCTTGGCTATCTGTCCAAGCAGCTGCCCGGGGATCCAACTCCAATGCAAAGGGCTGACGTGGCTCCAGAACTAGGGGTGCCTATGCCCTGTTCCCCTCAAGTAAGAAGGTGCCCAGCTCCAGAGTACAGCAAAAGAGGCCCAGCTGGCCAGGAGCCACTCCAAGTGATGTGAGCGTGGACAGGGGCCCAGAAGCAGAGGTCTTGCACTTAATGGCCATCTCTCCCTTCCTGGAGGAGGCCGACTTCATGCTACCTGCTGGGACCTGGCCTGCCTCATGCCTTCCCTGTGGGGAAGGAGAGGAATAAGGGACGGCCAGCTTGACTCCACTTCCATGGTGGAAGTCATGGCGGCGTTACGGGCCTGGGCAGTGCCAGCCAGAACAGATCTGCGAGAACGAGGGTGGGGAGGCCTGAGCTGGCCCTGCCACAGGGAGACCAGCTGGGCCGTAGCCTCCTGGCCCTGCTGCCTGGGCAGGTGTGGAAGTGGTGGGAGTCAAGGGCAACACAGGCCCCAGGCGGGCAGGCGGGTAGGGGAGGGAGTAGATGGCAGGCGGCAGGGAAGAGCCCCTGGCGAGGCAGGGATAGCTGGAGTAGGGAAGCAGCAAAAAATTATAAATACATGGGCTCCCGACGTGGCTCCACTGTCTCATGAAACTTCAAAAATAAAAAATACACCTCACTTTCTATTCAGCATCAGCTACTGACGCTCTGGAAACAAGTCCTCCTTTTCTATTCCTGTTGTACATAGCCCCACGCCTGCCTCCGGCTCTGTCCTCTGCAGGGCCCTGTGCCCTCTGCTGTTTCGGACCCTTTTCTTGCAGCAGCTCAGA
The DNA here is from genome assembly GCA_004027595.1 of Dinomys branickii. Classification (NCBI taxonomy): domain Eukaryota; kingdom Metazoa; phylum Chordata; class Mammalia; order Rodentia; family Dinomyidae; genus Dinomys; species Dinomys branickii. The sequence continues at coordinate 187,358 of PVLD010000721.1, forward strand.
CCCCCCTCACCCCGGGCCCCCACCCCCCAGGACTGCAGCCGAGCCCCAGGCTTACTTTCTTACCATTCTGTATGCTTCCAAGGTGTGACCATTCAAATTAACAGTATTATTATTAAGATTATTAATAAAGATTTCTTTCTTCAAACCAGGACAGCTCTTTCTGATTTGGCAGCTCCAGGCACCAAGGGTGGCGGGCACGAGACGAGGTGTGTGGCCTGGTCTAGGACTACCAGGTGGCTCTGGGGCAGAGGAAGACCCTCTGGGCAAGACAAGTCTCACCCCTCCTTCCAGACTGGCTGGACGGACGGACACCTCTGCCAAGTGACAGCTGGGGTGGTCACCCGAGTGCAGGGTGGCAGGGAGGTGGGGGCTGCTGCAGAGATCTGCAGCTAGAGCTTGATGGTGCTTAGGGAATCCCTGGTCCCCTGGCCGGTTGGCCAGATCAGCAGCTGCACTACTTCAAGGTAAATGCACTTTTCAGGCCCCCCTCCTGGGGGGGGGAGGGTGGACCAAGGAGGGTACAGACTGAAAACACCCAAAGCGCTTGAGAGCTGGGCTGGGGCAGGGAGCCAGTGCTCACCCAGACTAGAGTTCTCATTTTTCACCACGTCAGATAATTTATTTCAGAGCGATTACACCCACCAGAGGGGCACAGCTTAAATGCCGGCAGATTAATTTTCCTGCACAGAAGTCTGTGCTGTGGGACCCAGGGCCGCGCTCTGAGGGAGTGGCGTTGTATGGTTCTGCTGAGCGCCATGTTCCACTAAGCCCCCTTATTTCTAATTGCTTGCTCACCAGACTGTGAGGAAATAATTGCCACTATAAATTTTCCTTCCTTCTCTACATAAAATATTCGGAGGAACTTTTAAAAGACCTCAGGAAATGAGGGAAGCAGGCATTAGTGGTGCACTGCCCCATATCAAGGCACCAGGGCTGAGAAGCCAGATGGGTAGTCCAGCCTGCCCAGGACAAACCTCTTCTGGGGACACAAGGTGCAAGGCCAGAAGGCAGCCCCTAGCCAGTTCCCCTGCTTCCCAACGGAAGACAGGCTTAGGTGCTCATGGAATTGTCAAAGCATGAAACCACCACGGAGGTGAGTAGCTCAAGCAGCAGCAGTAGCCCCCACCCCTTCAGGCCTGCTGAAGGGCTACAGGGCCTTGGGAAGAGCCTAGGGCCTGGTGGCCTCAGCTTTGGAGCAGTCAGCAGTCATAGCTCTGCCTTGGATGCTGGGTCCTCATTTGTCTGTGTAGGATGTGAAAGTGTTCCCAGGCAGAAAGGAACTCAGAACTGAGCCCCAGGCTTTTGCCCTGTACTACTGTGCTCAAGAGAGGTCCTGGGAAAGCAGGGAGGTGGGAGGGGGCAGAGCTCAGCCCCGGCAGGAGACCTTTGCCCTCCAGGCCTCAGCGTGCTGAGCAGGACCCAGCTCATCTGTCTCCTCAGGTCTCCAAGGTCAGAAATGGTTGACACAGTCCTGCCTTACCACTCGGTACAGTCCATGGACCTGGCCTGTGTGTGACCCTATGGTGCCACAGTATCCTGGACCTCAGCACCATACCTAAAGCACAGGAAAAGAACAGGAGGGCTGGCCAGGTAAACCCCACCAGGAGGCTATGTGGCCAGGGTCAAACATCCCTGAGAACTTCTGACACTTTGCAGATACTATATGGCACCCAAAAGGGAAGCAGGGAAAACACAGCATTACCCGTGGCCTAGAGATATGGCAGGAAGCTTCCCCGCCCAGCACTGTCAGGGGAAGGTGGTTGCAAGAAGGGCAGCTTTGCTGTGAACTCAGGGCTGGAGGAGCTGCAGCAGATGTAAGGGGACTTGGGCTATGGGGACAGTTACCTGCCAGAGCCAGCAAACCCCCAAGGTGGTCCAGACCATGATGACCCAAAGTGCTCAGGAGCAGTGTTATGTGGTGCCAGCCTGGCCTTGAGCTCCAGGGCACCATCTGCCATTCTGAGGCCCCTCCCTTCTGCCCCTACACTCAGGGCCACTGCATCCCAGTCCTCAGGGATCCTCTGATCCAAAGGATCGGGCCTGCTCCAAAGCCTTCCTGCCATAGTTTACATTCATTTCTAATTGTGTGATGTGCAGGAATAAAAGGTCACTGTTCTCAGTATCGACACCTTTCAACCTATTTGAAAATATCCTTTATGGAGTTTTCTGGACAAAATCTCCCCCACATCCTCTCCCCTCAGAACCACACATTGTGGAGTGGGTTACGTGCGAACACAAGGCCCATGTGCCCACTTTGGGACCATCATTTGGCAAGCTGCCTTCATCCTGGGGGCCCAGCCTTCTTAACACCTGGCCTTACTTAGCAGGGTCCCAGAGAGGTCCGGCGCAGCCAGCTAAGGGGCAACCAGAGTCTCAGGGAAGGAGATGCTGGCTCATGGAGGCATGGAATAGAGCAGGGCTGCCCTGCCCCACTCGGCCTGAGGGACACGGAAGCCCTCCCTGGGGATGGGCTCTACCAGGAACTCCACACGGGGCTCCTGGCTGGACCCAGCAGCCTCTACCACCAAGTCCACCACGCGGTACTGGTTGACAAAAGCCAGACCGAGGAATGTGGGCTTCTCTGGCCCCAGGGGCTCTCTGCCTGGAGAGCTGACTCTCATCTGCTCCCAGCAGTGGACTCTGAAGCAGCGGGCTTGGAGGAGGGGGTAGGACCAGTGCAGGGTACAGCTGAGCCTCAGCCGGCCCAAGAGCCCCTCCGACTCAGAGGCGGGCCGTTGCCAGCGGACTTGTGTGATAGTGACATTCTGCACTTGGGGCAAGGGGGCCAGCAAGCTGTTGGCATCCACCACCTGGCAAGAGAGAAGGCTCAGACAGCTGATACCTGGCGAGGCTAAGGACACCCCATTCTGCACCACCACCCCACCCCTCTGCTCCCTCCAGCAGGAGGTGTCACTCCTGGATGCACACCTGGATCTCTCCCAGGCGACAAATGAAGCTCTCTTCCTCCTGACTACCTGGCGGCCGTGACAAGTTCACAAAGAGGTCCCGCAGGAGGCACCCATGCAGGTTCACCTCGTAGCACCTGGGAAAGGTACACGGCTGGTCACAGGCTGGCTCAGCACAGTGGCACCAAGGCCAGAGGTCCCCAGCCACAGTGGGAGAACTATTCCAGCATATGCCAGGTGGGGGGGACCCTAGGCCTAAGGAAGTTCCCCACAGTGACCCTGAGTGTTCCCAGTAAGTATCCTGGGCTTGTACTGCTGCCCCCAACCTGGACTGTCAGTCCAGAGCATCTCCATTCTTCCAGCCGTGGAGATTCTCAGCAGGGGACACTGCCTCCTCAGGGATGCCCATGTGTGGCTGCTCCCTTCTGGGCTTGGCAGGAAGTAGAGGGACTCACCGCTGGATCCAGCCCCCAGTGAGCTGCAGGCCACAGCGGCCCACCCATCTGGCCAGTTTGGTGGGTGGCACCCGGAGGGGTCGGGGTCTGTGCCTTGAACCTGTTTCTGCTAGAGGAGAAGACATGGGCTTAAGAAAAGAGACCTCAAAGAAAAATGTGGGCCCAGGGGCAAGGGAAGTGTGGGATGTGCCCTCAGCAGAAATGACTCGGGGCCCAGACCTGACCCTGGGGCAGAGGCTGTGGGACCACCAGAAAAGGCTTGGAGGAGAATTATGAGACCCATGTTGGGCTTGGCCAGGCTCACTTCCCCTGGCTCTTCCCAACTTGCTACCTCCCTTCCCCACTGGCCACCAGCAGGAGGTCCATATCACACCCAGCTAGGAGGCTGCCAACGGCCAACAGGGCCAGAAAACAGAGGTTCTGGCTCCGAAGTAAGTCCCCATGCCCTGGCCCGGACCACAGGCTGCCACAGCTGCCAGAGGTAGTGTACCCAGCAGGATGTACCCGACACCTGCACCGCCCCCGCCTGCTCCTTTCTAGACTTCCCTTCCTGGAGATCCCCCCACAACCAGCTCTTCACCGTTTAGCACTGAGATACTGCCGACGTGACAGCTGCCAGAGTCCCCAGTAGTGAGCTCCAAGGCAACCCTGACATCCGTGGACCCTTCAAGCTTATACACCAAGGACAGGAAGATTTTGTGCGGTGCTGGGACCTGCAGGGAAAACAACCTGGGGGAGACAGACCCTGTGAGAGGCCAGGGAGGACTGGGCAGAGACACTGACACTTGCTCCAAGTCGCATAGCTCAGCCTCACTTTGCCAGGGACAGGGAGCCTAGGGGCAAAAGCTCCAGACTGGCCCAGCTGCCCAAGGGCCAGATTCTCCTGCAGGCTGGAGGTGTGGTACTGATGCCTCAAGACCCTGTTGACTGTCTGGGGCACTACCACTCAGAGGCAGAAAGAAGGGTGCTTCCAGGACTGAGCATGGGGGTGTGGCTCAGGGCTGGTTTTAGTTTTGAAAATGACAAAGCCCTAGAGATCTCCTGCATGACACTGCACACAGCTGTCGGGATACTTCAGAATGGTTCTGATGGTTTCACATTATCTGTTTTTTTCTCATTTTTTTAAAAACACCATCTGGGTTCTGTCTTCTGTCCTCTACTGCCCTACTGCCCTGCTTTGTGACAGCACCCCCACCCACCTCATCACTCACGCACCTCACAGCCACACTGCCAACCTCAGGTGGGATCACCCCCTGCAGAAGCAGTGAGCTGCCCCCGTGCCAGGAGTCTGCCAGGCAGGAGTGCACCTTCACCCAGCCCCGGCCATCACCAGGCAGCTTGTGTTCCCCAAAAAGGGGCTGTGTTTCCTGGGCACTCGGGTGGTACCAAGCCCCCACAGCCTGCTCCTGAAGAAGACAAAACCAGACAGTTAGGGATGAGGCCTCCTTTGCAGTGGCAAAGAGAACAGGTGAGGAACAGGGACAGGAAAGGCTACCATCCCTCCTGCCCGCACCCCATGGCTCCCTCCCACCTAGCCCAGCTAAAAGCAGGTAGCAGACATGGAGAGAGAGCCCCTCCCCCACCCTGTCCACATGGCATGGTGGTTCACACACCTGTCCATAGCACACCCTTCGTGTTCCCAGGCCCAGGCAGAAGGACGTGACAAAGGGCAGGGAGCAGATGCTGTGTGTGGGCAGATAGCGTTCCAGCAGATTCCAGAACCTGCCAAAGAGAGACACCACAGCTCAGACAAGAGTAAAGTGTCTTTTCAACATCCTCACACCCACAGCTGTAACTCTGGAGCTTCTCCTGCACCCCCCAAGATGGGCCTTCCCGCCACATAGGAGCTCTATGAACTCTGCTCCCTACTGCCCAGCGGGGCTCCAGGAGGCCCCACAAAGCATTTGAGGTAGCCCATGAGTCCCCTCATCCTCACAGCCCCCTGCACACAGCAGGACTTACTTATCCTGGTTCTGAAAGAAGTTGCTCTTTTCCAGACACTCGTATACCCAGCCAGGGGCAAACAGAGCCACAGAGAAACCGTGTTTGCGGATCAGTTCCAGCGACTGGGGGACAGAAGTAAGGGAGATGCTGGCATCAGCCACACTGGGACCTCAGAGTCCAGGCAGGCCCCCTGGACAGCGCATGGCCAGGTCACAGGGGCCAGGCCTCTCAGCCAGATCAGCAAGGATGATGCAGCTGTCCACACCCACTCAGTCTCCAGCGGGCTTTATCACCGTCATTCTGCAAACCAGCCAGGGGTGGGTGCTAGAGAGGCAGCAGGAGAGAGGCCCTGGAGGGTGCAGGTCTGTGGGTACTGTCCACAGTGCTGGCTCCCGTCCTCTCTCCCTCAGCTCATTCACTGCTCATCACAGGATTAGAATCAGAGAAGATTCTCTAGCTACTGAGTTTATTTACTCATTCAAAGTTTCGCCAGTGTGGTGCTACATACCTATAATCCCAGCACTCTGGGCAGCTCAGGCAGAAGGATCTCAAACTCAAGCCCAGCCTGGACAAATTAGTGACTGTGAGATTCTGCCTCAAAAAGGGACGAGGGTACTGGTGCTGGGAATGCACAGTGCCAAGGCTTCAGGTGTGATCTCTAATACCCAAAAATAAATTTATATATATATATATATATATATATATATATATATATACATATATATCTTAGTTTTTTACAAAGCACAGCCCTGCTGCCCAGAAAGAGGCGGCAGTGACAGGCAGGAGATGGGAACCTGCTCTTCCCAGACAGGTGTGTTGCCTGGTGCCCCCCTTCCTCACTGCTGATTCCTCCTGCCTTATTCAGAAACCTCATTTGTCACTAGAGGAGCAGGTCTTCAGCTGTGGCACTTCTGTCTCTGGCCCTGTACCTACCTGGAGAGGCATTGCAGCCCCACCTGCAGCCTCAGTGTCCACCTGCTGGGGCAGCAGGGAAGCTCAAGTCTCTTCAAAGCCCACAGTACAGAAAGGAAGCCATGGTAGCAATAGATGGGAACAGGACACTTCTGTCCACCATCACAGAGATAAAAACATCCATTTGTAGCCATACTTGGTGGTGCACACCTGTAATCTCAGAACTCTACGAGGCTGAGGCAGGGAGACTGCAAGTTCAAATTCAGCCTGGGCAACTTAATGACTTAGTGAGACCTTCTCTCAAAATTAAGAAAAAAAAAAAGTAAAAACAGCTGGGGACAAAGCTCAGCCAAAGGCCTTTCATGGGATCAGTTTGGTCACCAGTGTCCCTCAGTGCCTGTTTCCCCATTCTGGAAAGAACAACTGCCACCATTCTTTCCCTTGAGGCAAGAGGAAAACAGAACATCCCCAAGAACAGGAGGCCAGGGAGGGAACACAGGCCACCAGCCCTCTGGCACAAAGGGCACACCCACCTTGTCAGTGTCAAACCGGCCTCCAACTACATTCCCACGGGCGAACACGTCCACACCCACATACACATCGACCAGGCGCTTGCCAGCCTGCCCCAGCATCCGCTCCAGGTGCTCCTCCCGCCAGTTATAGTTGGTGAAGAAGCCATCACAGGACTCAAAGAAGATCCTGAGAGGTGATAGGGAGCTGCTGAGGCCCAAGCGTGGCATAATGGGAGCCCATCCAACAGTCACACCTCTCAATGCTCATGGCCCCAGTGGCCCTGGGCTAGAGTTTGTTCCCAGGGGCAGGGACCAGCCATGAGTAGTCACCCACAGCCTCAGAATCCCACCGAGGAGACCAGGCACTGATCAGGCCTGCTGACCATCAGGATAGTAGAGGACACCGGGGTCTCTCTTTCTACCTGAAGCAGGCTGACAGGAGACAGCACCTCTCCTATTGGCCACCCACGGCTCACCGGTTGCGTTCATTGAGTTCATCTTGCCACTTGAGCTCCCCGCTCTGTGTCACACTATCATACCAGAGCACCAGTCCCCCCGGGACTTGCTGGTGGAGCTGAGCAGTTAGATATCGCAGGAAAGCAGGCATGTTCTGTACAGCTGCCACCTGGGAGAGAGAACGAAGATCACACCTCTAACAAGGTGAGGCCTGTCCGTATGAGATGCACCTAGCACAGGACACCCAGGAGCACACAGAAACCCTGGTCCCCAGTGCCCCACACCCTACAACCCCAAGATGTACAACTTGCCTCTGTTAGACAAGAACTCAGGAAAACATAAAACGCAATGGAAGGGCAGGGTGACCATGGAAAGGAAGCCGAGATTCCGAAGAGGAAAGCTATGCTGTGCTGAAGCAGCAGCAAAGCAGCAGAGCACAGCCAAGCAACAGTAGGGAAGACTCGCCTCACTGCCATGTCACCTGGGGGTGCACAACTGGCTCTGTCTGGGAGCCGACAGTAGTTGTGCTCCTGTGAGCCAGGCCAAGGAACAGGCAAAGGGCAGGCAAAGCAAGGCTGGGGGAGGGCAGCCACCAGCACACAGGCCACGCTCACACTCAAAGAGTTCTCGATGTTGATCAGCCAGCCATCAAAACGAAAAAACTGGGCGATGTGGACCAGCTGATCAGCCACTGTCTGGTAGGAGCGTGAGTCCCCAGCCAGGAAGGCTTCACAGTGCTTCGCCCCATCACTCCACTCCGTGATGAACGTCCCTGTGAGACAGCGAGGCCTGAGGTTAGCTGCATGGCTGGTTCTGCCTCTGACCCAGGGATACACAAACTGTGGATGGGCAGCATCGGTGCTACCACAAAGCTTGTTACACATTCAGACCCTAGCCCTGTCCCCCAGACACCTGGTGACTCAGATGCTCTGCCTGGGGCCCAGTAGTGGGTCACGGAGGCACACAAATGGTCTGGAGTCAGGCCAGACCTGCAGGCAGGGGTTCTGACGCAGACAAGGGTTAGCAGACCCAGGGCCTCAGACCACCAAATCGAGCTGCATGCACATGCCAGTGATGCTTTACTGGAACACACCACCTGGCCTTCACTGACCTGTCATCCATGGGTGCTTTCCTGCTAGTCATTACCATAGAGGCCATGGTGCATGACACTGAAAAATACCTGCTTTCTGGTCCTCTCTCGGAAAGTGCATGGCCCCCAAGGTGGGTTCCTACTCACTGAGAGGCAGAGTCCCTATTAACGAACCTGGCTCTTACCCAGCACACAGACCCCATGCCTGTGGGCAGCATTGGTCCAGCCCACCGGGGGGATGGTGACCATGTGGTGGCTAAAGTACACGAAGATGTCGATGTACTGCCAGTGGTAGAAGGAGTAGGGGTTCTGCACCGCTGAGCCCTGAATAAACCTGGGTGGGGAAACAGAACAAGGTGAGGGCCCAGGAGACAGAAGGACACAGTGACTGCGGGGTACAGAGCAACCCTATGGAGGGTTCTCTTTCTTCTGTTCAGTGGATTCTAACTGTGAGCCTACTGTGCGCAGTCCCTGTACAGGGGAACAAACTATGCCTCTTGCTTGAGAGTAGCCGGAAGGGAACTGCTTTCACCACAGCAGCAGGCATTTGTGCTGTATCTGCATGCACTGAGCATTGTTAGGAGGAGGAGACAGGCAGGCTCGTGCGTGAGTCCCAGGTTCCTGGCTCCCTGGCTTGCACTTTGCGCGGAGAGGGCAGCAGTGGGCCCAATGCAGCCTCAGATACAGTCTCCTTTGTCAGGTCAGCTCATCCCCAGCCTGAGCGTCAACAGCCTGCTCTGACTCAGCCTTCCTGTCAATCATACCATCCAAGATTGTTTTATGAACATTTAAGACCCCCAGGAGACTCACAAGTTCATGGGCAACTTAGCAAGACCCTGGCTCATAACAGAAGATGAAAAAGAGCTGGGAATTCAGGTAAGTGCAAAGGTCCAGAGTCCAATCCCCAATACTGCATAAAAAACAAAATGCCACTTTGGCGGGAATGTGCAGAGCTGGGCAAGGGAAGGGAATCTAACTGACTGTATAGCAGAGCCAGGGCCAACCTACCAGACCCTGGAGCTGAGATGAAGACAACCCCGGCAGTGCTCTCCTCATGGGGGCAGCCAAATGAAGGCCTGAGTCTCTCTCCCAGACAGCGCCATAGCCCAGCCAAGAATCCAGATTCTTGATGCCCACCCAGAGCTTTCTACCACCTGGCACTCTCCTTTCTCCTCCCCGTTCTCCCCAAGGGTGGCCAGCAATAAGTTCAACGTCTGACGCATGCTCACCTGTCTTCCAGGTAGCCACCCATCATGTCATGGCACAGCAGGGTCCGAGGTCTGTGGCTGTTCAGTGGGGGCTGACGACACTCTAAGGGCTGCAGAGCCACATTGAAGCTGTCCTCCATGAGGGGCGTCCAGGCCAGCAGCTCCTCCAGTGAAGACAGGTAGAAGCTGATAGGCTTGGTGGTCTCCTTATCATAATATCTAACTGGTCCAAGAAGGGAGATAGTGAGGAATTAGTGAAAATTATAGGATTCATAGAAATGCTTTGATAATGACAGATAGAACTGGGAGGCAGGTGGGAGACTGCCCTGCACAGAACCCCAAGAGTGGATATGGAAATGTTATTCAGAGCCTCCACCTTCTCACCTGGCAAAGGATCCGGACTAAAATTGACCACTTCTCGAAAGACCGCTGCTTCTTCTTCTTCTGGATCCTCTTTAGTTCTAAGCAAAGAGGGTTTTTAAAAACTTAAATGAGTGTAAAGCATGTTTGGAAGCAAATGGCTTGGGGCCACCTAGACACGGACTACAGAAACATGCATCTAAAACAGGTACCCAGGAGCATGGGTCACACCATTGACCTGTGTTAGCAGCTAGGCCTGGCTTCTGCCCTTCCAGCACTCTGACGGATAAACTCCTGCCCCAACACAGCTAAATTACATGCCTCAGAACGAAGATGCAGACTTCAAAGCCCACACATATTGCTCTGGCCAAGAGACAAGACTAGTCAAAGCACTTACAAAACATAAGGTCCTAAAAGCAAGGGCCAGGCTTTCTCTCCAGTCCATGTTCTCCTATACATAGCCACAAAACACTAGTTCTTCCGTATTCACGGGTGGGTAACAGGGAAAAGAGTACCTGTAGTGCATTAAGCTGGGAAACCCTGAAGAAGTCTTAATTACATACTGTTATTAGGAGGGCGAAGGATTGAACCTGAGGCCTTCTCACTAAGCTCCATTCCCAGCCCTTTTTATTTCTTTTTTCTTTCTTCATTTTGAGACACAGCCTCTCCAAGCTGTGGTCTCAAACTCTCAATCCTTCTGTCTCAGCCTCCCAAAGTGCTGGGATTACAGGCTTCTGCCACCACAGCTCGATTTAAAAGAAATCATTTTAAAAACAGTGAGAAGACACTGCTGGGGCCACTTGGGGACCACAGGCATCAAAGCTGAAGGTCTCTACATCTTCCAGTACCTCAGGCTACTCTTTGCGCACTGGGTACCACCTGCCAGCCCTCCACACCCACACAGAGGCCTGCTGGCAGGACCCCTCCACCTGTCTGCCATCACCCAGAGCTGACCGAGCGCCTCAGAGACTGGGCACCCTACAAACTGCAGAGTGTGTGGGAAGTGGGACACAGAGAAGAGGCGATGCCACAGAAACGCTCCTTTCCACTCTCCCACCCTCCTCTTCCTGAGCCTCCTTCTTCATTTCTTTACCTTTCTTTTCTTTGCTCCCTAAAGGATTTCTGGGACCAACTCTGCCCACACAGGTCCACCTGTGTCGTTGGTTATTCCTCCAGTGGGTGGGAAAGAGCCATCTCAACATTCTTGCTACCCCAAAACACCTGTCCCACCAGCCATCTCATCAGCTGCTCACCATCATGCAGTCTGCAGTGCCCACCAGTCTCACTGCTTTGGATTTAGAAACAAACCTAGTGCTGCCACTGCCCCCTCCCCGCGCAGCCTGATGAGGCAAACGCCCCCAAAGGGGACGGGCTTGGGTCCAAGGGCAAGTCCGACCCTTCCCTCATTCTGTTCCTCCTTGCTGGATACCCACCCTCTCGTTCTCCACCTGCTCAAATACTCCTCCCTACCGACTCTGGACAGAGGTCACCCTCCGGAAAGCTGGCAAATGCCTTGCTGTGAGCTCGGGGATACGATGGCCACGGCGATCCGGGCCCTTGGGCTTGCGCCCCACTTCGGAGGAGGGAAGGGACCCTGTCTAATCTCAGGAGCACGGCCGCTGGCTTGCACATTGCCCGTTTGGCTGCAGTGGGCGGGTTCCGGACAGACAGGCGTGGGGAGCGAGATGCTGTCCGCGCGCGGCGCTTGGAAAGGGAGCATCGGCCGCTCCGCCCGGCCGCCGGGCAACCTCGGAACAGGACGCGCCCACGGCCCTCGCCCCACGTCCTCACCTCCGCCCCGGCCGCCGCCGCCGCCTCGGTCGCCGCCCCGGCTCCTCCGGCGCCCCCGGCTCCTTGGCCGCCAGTCCCCGCCGCCGCGCAGCTGCCCGAGTCAGCACGCCTGCGGCCTCCATCACTGCCCGGTGCCCGCGGGCCGCTCGGGCCACAGGTCACTGGCCCGGACAGCCAATCGCCGATCCGGGCCCGACTCGCGGCCGCCCGCAGCCAATGGGGAGTGCGCGATGCGATGGCCGCACTCCGATTGGGCTCTGGTTTAGGACTGGCAAACGGGCGAGGATTATGTAGCTAGAACAGAGCTGGGGCGGGGCCGAAGAGGGGCTGGGTTTATAGGCGGGGCTTACGTTACCGGAGCGGAACTGGGGTGGGGCCTCGGCCCAGGACAAGGGTGACCCGGAGCGCTCTGTGTTTCTCTTTGTCCGGCATAGCCTCGGTCCGCTATGGGGCAAGTGGAGGTTCATCTCAGAGAGACGAAGTGATCTACCAGAAGTCTGAAAGTCAATACGTGGTAGAAATTTTTCACCCAGTCCTTGTAACCCCATAAGATAATTTTCAGAAAATAAAATTTTTATTCTCACATCAATATAAATATCAACAAACGGTAAAGATTATATTCTACTAGTTAATCAGAGACAGGTGTTTAACCAATTCAAAAAGAACTGTAAAAAGAGTCCCATCTACGGAAGGATCTGGAAAGTAATAGGTAAGTGGAGATAGAGAAGGCTCCCCAGGGCTGGAGCAGGGAGGTCCCTGACATGAGGGATGGGACGGTCCACATCTCTCAGCCCCCTACATCACACAGACAGCTGTGGACCGGAGAAGCTAGGAATCAGTTGCTGGCGCGGGCAGTTGTCCAGTGACACAGTTTTTCCAGCACCTCCACGCCAAGTGTGCAGGGGCACATCCAGTGGGAGCTCCAAGGAACGTGGCCCTGTGTTCTGAGCTGTAAGGACGTTGGGGAGAAGGACCTGCCCTGGGTTCCCCCAGGCCAGTGCCCTCTGCAGCTGACAGCCTCTGGGCTTGGCCGCAATCGTGCCCCAAGCCAAGCCAACTGGCCTGTTTATTATCAATGCAAACTCTGAGCTTTATGAGGCCCCAAGCTTCCATAAATGTCCAGGGTGGGGACCATGACTAAGACTGTTGAATATTGGCCTTAGATCTGTAGCAACCCAGCCGGTCAGGTAGGGACGATGGGAGCAGGAGGTGGTGACTCAGGGGAAGGACAGAGTTGACAGGACACTGTCCCCAACCCCAGGGGCTCTTTGTAGACTTCAGGCCTGGAATAATTGCAGCCATAGGGTAACTGGGTCACTCTTCTCAGTCCCAGGTGCTCGATCTCAATTTGGTCTGTATTGAACTGGAAGTTTCCAAGCCCTCACCTGTATGTAGCTCAGTAATAAAAAAAAATTAAGTGATTTCTTACCTTCATCCTACCCAGGTTAAATGCAGTTCAAGGGATACTCTGAAGGCCACTTGAGTAGTGCTCAGTCCCTGGGGGAAAACATGCCAGGTTTTAGTTCTCTCCTATCTCCTCTGCTTCTTTCCAGAGACCTGGCTTCTGGTCTTGGGGAGCAGAAAAAGGAAAGTCACCTGGCATAGAGAACAGTGGGACTTGGTGGTCTCTGCGTGGTCCCTGTGGCTCCTTATCTCTCTGGGGAGCAGACCAAGCCTGGAGATCCCTGTGTCTGCCTTGAGCTTGCACTGGCTCCAACCGGGGCTCCAGACTCCTCTGAGACCTGGCTGAGCCCCTGCAATCCCAGGCTTGCAGGGTTTCCAGATAAAACACAGACCACCCAGTAATATTTGGGTTCCAAATAAATGATGAACAGGGCAGAGACATGCTTATACTAAAAACTTACTCCTTGTTTGTCTAAAATTCAAACTGAACTAGGATCCTGTATATTTTCTTGGAAAATCTGGCAGTCCTTTCTGTGAATCTGCACTGCTCTGCCTGCCACAAAGCCAAGTCCTGGTGGACTTTCAACTGTCTTGGGTGCTGCCCACACCAGGGCAGGATACCAGGTGGTTTTGGACAGCTGAGCTTTGGTGTAATTGGCCACAGGGGTCCATATGCTTAGGGTGGTTTGCTTGCTGCTGATCAAACCAAAGGAGGTCATTTATTCTTGGTGGGAAAAGGCCGTATTCAAAATGTGCACCAAGGAAGTGGAAGGGTCTTATTGGCCTCTAATTTCCATCTCCCCGTGCCCAGGAGTGCAAAGGTCTCTTACAGCAAAGAACAGAGGCATACAATGCAGTGGTTGTAGAGCACCAGGCTTCTTCTACCTCTCCTGGACCCCGATCCCCTTGGGGTAGCATTTGCACATTTTGTTTGTTTATTTAGACCAAGGAGAGGAGGGCAGGGTGGTTATGCTGGGCAGGAGGAAGTTTGCAGAAGCTGCTTATCTAGAAAAGAAAAAAGAAAAGAAAAGAAAAACAATGTTTAAAATTTCATTTTGCCTTGCTGGTTACATTTGGACCTGCTCTGCCTGACCATGTGGGCCTGCCAGCAACCTGGGCCACCAGCTTCATGTTGTAGGTGACCATATTACTGCCTGTTAGCCATGCCCAAAGAGCTGGTTTCTACCCACCACCTTTGACCCACTTTGATCCCTCCCTGTCCTTCTCAGCCTCCCACAATGCCCCAGGGGCCACAAGCAGGAGGCAGGCAAGTAGGCTTTGCCTATTCCCCAGGTATGGTTGCTGACACACCGAAGAGTGTGGCAGGAACTACTAAGAATTCCTAACATCCCTCCCTCTCCTTGTTTCTGGATATAGAAGCCTCACATTTTAGGTAGCTGTGTGGCTGTCATGCCAGCAGTCCACTAATCTTAAAGAAGCTATGAGAATAAATCTGGTTTATGAGACAAGAAGGGAGGTAATGTGTACAATTCTGATTGTGTCTGACCAAGGGGCATGCCTTCCATTTTTCCTACCCAGCGAGTGTAAAGATGTGATGGTGTGGACTGTGGCAGCCATCTGAACCTGTGAGGTAGAGCTTAGGTAGTATAGGAAAGAAGTAGAAAGGAGACAAGGAAAATTAAATGGGGCTCTGGTCCCTGTGCTTTTCCCCTATGAATCACCCTCCCCACCTACAGGCCTCCATCCTCAAAGAAGCGGCAATATTATTGGGCAGCAGATCTCAACTTCAAAGGACATGGTTTGTGTTCTAACCTAGCTCACCAGATGGGCATCCCGACAGTAGGAATGCACATCCTACAACACCTACTTGAGGTGACCACATAAATATACCCAGCTCCAGACCACACACCTCCTCCGCACGGTAAAATCGAATGTAGAAATCTCAGCTTTTCACCCTGACAGCACGGACCTCTCTTAGACTCACTTACTGCTCTCCTGCAGTAGATTGATAACTTTCCGAGAGCCTCACCTATTGGTAAATTCTTTTTATCACCAGTGGCCTCAGCCTCCCATGCCACACTTTGCATGGCAGGGATTCCACGAGTGGGCCAGCACTCCCCATCCACTAATTTCTTGGTACTTATTTACTTATTTATTTATTTATTTTGGTCTTTTTAAGACAGGGTCTTGCTATGCAGTTCAGACTGGACTTGAGCTCACTTTGTAGCCCAGGCTGGTCTCAAACTTGCAGTAATCCTCCTGCCTCAGCCTCCCAAGTGCTGGGATTACAGGTGTGCACTACCATGCCTTGCCTCTTGGTATTTATTAAAGTATCTGAATCTAATCTAACTACACTGAGCATCAGAGGAGAGTAGTGCAGTTGTTCCTTGGCTCACAGTGACATTTCTCCCTGAAAATAGAAGTTAATTTTAGTTCATTGAACCACTGGAAATTGGAAATGCATTTAACAGCCCTAAGGCTTACTATAGCCTCCCTTGAAGGTGCTCTACACACTTACACATTACACCAGCCTTCAGTGGGCCTAAACCATCCAACACAAAGCATAGCTGGTCATCGCCATATATATAATATAATTTGGTGAATTTTGTCCTGAATGCAGAAAACAGACTGGTTGAGTAGATGTGCTTCACACTAATGTAAAGAAGAAAATTTGTTAAATCAATCATAAGTCAGGGACCATCTATAGTTGGGGGAGACTTCTCAACACACCAGTCTACCTTGCAAGGATTTGTTTTTTCCAAAATCATATTACATTTTTCTTTCTCTTTGGGTTCCCTGTGTAGTAAATCCCACTTTCCTTTCACTCAAGTGTAGGTCTCAGAGCAGCCAGGCAAAAGCAAAATCATGTTAACAACTTTCAAACTGATGGATGTGGTGGCTCACACCTGTAATCCCAATGCTCTGGGAGTCTGAGGCAGGAGGATCAAAAGTTCAAACCTAGCTTGGGCAACTTAGCAACTTAGTGTGACCTCATCTCAAAATGAAAAATAAAAAGGGCTAGGGTTGTAGCTCATTGTAAAGGCCCTATATTCAGCCCCATATTATGGCTTGCATCTAGATGTTGCCCCAAAGCGTCAGGCGATCATAGATGGGGCTTTTCACAGGTGGCTGGATCTAGAGTGTGTGATGCTGGGGTCAAGGATGTATGATTACTAAATTAGTCCATCGATTGACCTAGCATAGTTCTTGGTAGGATTAAGGGTGTCCCACATTGGGTGTGTGTGCTACTCACCTTAAGTAGCCTGGATGAAAAAAAAGGGACAGAAAAAGAATTGTCACTTGTTGCTTGTTGCTTGTTGCTGGCTGCCTTTTGGCCTGCCCTGCTTGGCCATGGACTATTTCTCCTCTGCTGTGCCACCCTACCTTGAAGCCAACCATCTCTGAACTAAAACTTCTACAAACTGTGAGCCAAATAAACTTTTCCTCCTTTAACTTTGGGTGTTATATATTTTGTCTCAGCAACAAGAAAAGTAACTAAGATACCCCAGTACCAAAAGAAATTAAGAAACAAATTTGACAGTGTTGCTTTTGCTTAAAGAGTGCTCCTAGCATAAAAAACAGTTTAAATTAGCTGATAAGTAGGCAGACAGTAAAGGACTCGCTAAGGCTAAGTACAAAAAGAGCACACATTCTGAGTTAAGAGCTCATTCAAACCATACAGCTGGACAAGCTTTAAAAATGTCAAAACCAACACAGGAAAAAGGATTAAAAGTTAGGACAAGGATAGGCAGATAAGAAAACTTCTTCCCAGAAAGAGATTGGGTGGAGCATGCTAAGTCAGTTGATAACCCCTCCCTGCTTCCGGGTTGGACTTGCAGAAACTTAAAAATGCAGAGTAACCAGTTTCCTTGGAACTGGACCAGCTGAATAGCTTATTTTCTTTAGACTCCATTACAAAGCCTAAACCCAAATTGGTTATTCTAAACCCATGGGTCACTGGATAATTCAAAAAAAAAATTCCATTCTGCACATCTATATAAGACCAAGACAAAGGAAGCATCCCTCCTGGAAACGTCCAAGGAGCTGTTTTTCTTCTTATAGTTCCAATAAACACTTTCCTTTAACCTTCTTTCTGTCTATAATTTGTCTTGGGCTTTGTGAGATGACAGACCTGGTTATTTATTAGGGTGATAGCCGTGTTGGCAGGTGCTCGGCAAAGGCTGCATGAAGGAAGCACAGGGAGGCTGCACCCCGCGCCTGCTCCAGCCTCCTGCCCCTCGCCCTCGATGCAGTGCCTGCTGGGTCCCTCATGCCCAGTCCTGTCCACATAGCTGCTCCCCGTTCCCAGGGAAAGGATACCTCTTCCTCAGGCTCCCACTCCCACCCTTTTTTATTGAAATTATGCAAACACTTGTGAGCTAAAATGATGAGGGGCCATTATTGGGGGCCCAGGCCCCCACAGACCCAGCCAAGCCAGATGGGGGTCTCTCTTAGCAAGAACCACACCATCAAACTGAAGCTTTAAGGAAGCAGAAAGGCCAATTGAAAAAAAAAAAAAAAAGCAGGAGTTCTGTCCACTTGAGTCAGAATAACGAGGGAATGCCCCGACACTAACCAATCAGTCTTTTTCCTTCTGCTTCCTTGTTTCCACCTTATACAACCACTGCCCTGTGATTGGTTCCCGGGAGTTTTTATTCCACTTTGCAGAAAGGAAGCTGCCCCATTCATGAACTGGGAACAAAAAGAGGGCAGAAGGCCCTGTGTTCAACCCCAGCATTGCCAAAAAATGTCAACCAGATCTATTCTATTATGTTCCTTTAAAGCATTGTATAAAAAGTCGAGTTCTCTTTCATCTTCCCCCTTGGCTTCTTCACTTCCCCTCTCTTCCAGAGGCCCCTCAACATTCCTCCAATAGTATCAGTTTGGTCTATGTCCTTCCAGTTCTCATGTATCCATACATGTTTAAAACATATATGCTCTAAGACACATGCAAGTACCTATATGATATTGTTTGTGTTTTTAAAAAATGGTATAGTAAAAATTATTCCACATCTTGCTTTTTTTCACCTAGCAATATCTTTTAAATCAAGCCATATTTGGTTGATCCATCTCATTCATTTCAACTGCCATTACGTAGGTTATCATTTTAAGACACTATATCCGCTTACTTATCTGCCTATCAGTGGAAGCTGTTTTTTTGTTTGGTTGTTTTGTTTGTCTTTGAGGCAGGGTCTCCCTAAGTGTCCCAGGCTGATCTTGAATTTATGACCCTCCTGTCTCAGCCTCCCATGTAGCCGAGATTATAGGCAAGCACAACCACATGTGGCTTTACTGGACACATGAATAGCAAACGTGTTTCTGTTATTTTAAAAATGTTAAAAATGGATATTTTGTATAAACCTTCTTGGGCACACATTCAGTGTTGTCTTTTTTTATGGTAAAAACGTAGGAGTAGAATTTATAGTGGTAGAATCTGCACGTTTTCCTTTTTAACAGTCACTACTAAATTGTTATTGCAAGTGGCTCCAAGGCTGACATTCTCCCTAGCTTGGGACGAATGTGAACTTCCCCACAGTCTTTGACGCCAATGTGAAATTTAAAGATGTTTGCCTACCAGAAGGGTGGCCCTTGGGTCCCACTGCCGGCTTACCTTCAGGTCGCACACCTGCTGGTATTGACTGGCCCTTTGAACGTGTGTTCTGTCTCCCAGGACGACCCTGGTCGGGCTTCTGCCCTTCTGCTCTAACATCTTCTCTTCCTAAGCAGAGAGCCTGGTTTGGGCTCTGGAAGCTACATTCTGCCTCCTCTCCATGTGTATGGAACATGTGTGTGGCCCCGCAGAGCATAGCTGTCCCCAGCCAGGGTCATGACAATAGTCCCTGCATTCTGAACTAATAAGTGTCAGGCTTGGTGTCCTTAATGCCAGGCTTGGTCAGAGGTGGCTCTTTCATATTTATCTTCCCTTCTGGGGATTGACCTATTCAGACTTTTCTCTTTCTTTTTGGGCCAATTTTGCTAATAGATGTTTTCCTTTAAAGAGTGTCCATTTCATCAAGGTTTTCAAATGTAGGATATTAAGTTGTTCATAACCATATTTTTTAATCCCCTGGCTTAAAAGACCACACTCATCTTCCTTTGAGCCCTCTCTAACTCTGAGGTTGTTTATTTATGTCCTATTTTTTACTTGATATTTCTTGCTGACAGACTATGTTACTAATCTTCTCAAAAAAGGATTAATGAAAAGCTCTTTATTTTGCTCTGTTTTTTGTTTTTTTACAGTTTCACTGGTTTCTGTGTTTATTTTCTTTGTGCTACTTTCTTGGGTTTATTTTGCTGCTCTCGCTTTGATTTCAGAAGTGAACAGCAACGTTCTTTAATTTCATATCACTCTTCTTTCAGATGAATACATTGGAAGGGACAACAGTGCCCTCTGAGAATTACTTTTGTTGTCATCCCATGGGTTTTAAAATGTGGCCCTTGCATTTTCATTATGTTCTAAATACTTTGTAATTTCTACTTGTGGATCCTCCCTAGCCCATTAAAAAAAAGTCCTTAGCTGGGCATGGTGGTGCTCACCTATAATCCCAGCACTCACTCTGTGAGTTTGAGAGCAGCCTGGGCTACATAAGTTAGGTCAAGTCCAGCCTGCACTACATAGCAAGACTCTGTCTCAAAAAGAAAACAAAACAAAGTCCTTAATTTTACTGTATTAGAACTCACTAGCCTTTTTTGTTATGATTCATGCTTCTGTCTTTTCTAAATGTAATTCCCTACTTTACATTCATGAATGTAAGGAAAATCCTTGGTGATTTCCAGAGGCTTTGTTGCTTTGCCTTTAAATTCCAAATTCATAGCTCCCCTAGATTTTTCCCCCTATACTGGAGACAGAACCCAGGGCCTCACTCACTGACCTACACCCCCAGTACTGGACTTGATTTCATTTCATTTTTATCTTACTCTTCATCATAAAGATATTGAGTAGTCATTTCACAATCTTGGAAAGGCTGTCCTCCACCCACTACCCTACCGCATTCCTTTCTGGCAAACCAGAAGGCCAGGCATGCTCAAGTCTGCTTCAGGCTCTCTTTCCTATTTCATTTATGTACTTGTTATCTTTGTGCAGATCCCACCATCTTCACGTTGTAGCTTTAAAATAAACCTTGATATTTAGCACAGCGAGTCCTGCTGCTTTGATCTTCTCCAAGATTCACAGCTGGTCTTGGCCCTTCATACAAGCATAACATTTAGACTCAGACTATGGACCTCTGTGTGAATTCTGTTGAAGTTTTGTTTAGGTCACTGAGATCCCAGATTGGCGGAAATTGTCACCTTTACACTGGCGGGTTCTGAACCCCTGGGCTCTGCTCTATTCTGGGGCAGGGCATGAACGCACCACTTGGACCTCTGGCTGCCTAGGAGGTCCTCCGCAAAGCTAAGCAGGGACCATGTTCCCTGGAGGCTGTAACTGCCCTTGGCTGAGCCTCAGGTTCCTGAAAATGATGCCTTGTGCTCCAGGACTGCCAGAGTAGTCTGCAAATCCCAAACCCACTCTGACTTTTCCCCCATATCTTTCATGGGTATTTCTCCCAATAAGTCTCATTCACATCCAATGCCATCTTGGCATCTGCTTCTTGGGACAACAACCAACATACTGTCCTTGGATCTAGACTTTATACTTTTTCAGAGTTTTCTGCACTGAGTGTTAGGCTGAAAGTTAGTTATTAGCAGTCCTGGAGATGGGCAGCTTCGGGCTAGTTGAAAAGCAAAGAAAACATGATGCTTGCCACCCACCCACCCTCCCCCTGCCTTAGCTATAATTGAAATCCACAAAAGGCTGTGGTTTCAAACATTAGCTCAAGAGAATGTAACATCATTGAAGTGTGCTGCTAAAATCCAGGGCCCATATGAAGCCCAGATCAGGGGTGAAGGGTTAGAAAAATCTTGAGGTCTCAAAACAAGCTACATGGAGACATCCACTTAAGGGGTAAGCAGGGACCTACTTCTCTCTGAAGTAGGTCAACACAGTCCATTTTATTTGCACAAAAGCAATGACCTCAGAGGAAGGAAAGGATATGCTTTTAAAGATCCAGTTAATCACAGAAATGTGACCTGAGACCCCATTCAGTGCATTTGCCATTTGGGCGCTAGGCCTCTCTCAACCTTGAAGGTGGATCCTGTCTCTTGCTGCAAAGCTCTCGTCATCTTGCAATAAACTCTGCCTAAACACAATACGATGGCCTGTGTGTCTTGTCTGAAATGCTTTGTCAAAGACAGACAATCAAGATGTGCTGCCAGGTCCTTGATGTGTTAGGACCAGACTTCCTGGTAACAGAGGTCTTACACATCTAGTGGTACATTTGACCCCAGTAAATGATGCCTGGTAATTCACACCTGTGATTACACATGGCACCACCTCCTCCCAGGCAAAGAAGTGTTTCCCATCCCTTGTCCTGGGTTGCGGCCAGAGGAGTGTGGCTGAAGTGGCTGTGGTGTGACTCCAAAGATCTTCCAGGTCTCGCTCTTGCCTATTGGAGGACTGCTTTCCCTCCACAGCATGAAGAAGCCTGAAAGAACAGACTCCTCTGCCATTTCCACTGAGGCCCCAGCTGAGTGGATTGGTGCCAGCTGTGTGGACCAGGGCCCGCTGCTCTGTCAGCTGTGTGAAGCCAGGTGAGCACACCAAAGCCGGCCGGCCCAGCCTACTCCAGGGTCCCCAACAGCAATGCACTGACGCTCTCCTTTAAGCTACTGAGTTTTTCAGATGATGTGTTAAGCAACAACTATAAAATATGGTATCCGGTTTGGGTTGTTTTTTGAGTTTTAAAAATTTTTTATTTTGTTTTGAAGACAGTATCATGCCAAGTAGTTCACACTGGACTTGAACTCCTTATATAGCCCAGGTTGGCCTCAAACTCATAGCAATCCTGCTCCCAAGAGCTGGTATCACAGGCACGCACCACCAATCCTAGCTCAGGATCTGTTTTTAATGTCATTTGCTCCTTGTAGCTGGGGAAATGATTTTTATATTTGACTTTTTATTAAGAACTTTTCTAGTAATCTGCCTATAGATTCTTGTGGATCCCCCGTGATACACATGAACTGTGAACAGTGGCGGCTCTTTCTTCCTTTCCACTCCGTCATTTATCCCCGTCCCTTCCCTTCCTTCTGGCGTTGGCCGTGGTCTCCACACCAATCCCGACTTACAGCATCCTAACAGCAGTCCTCGTCTCACTCCCTGTCTCTGGGGCAAGTTTTCAATATCTCACCATTAATTGCAATGTTTGTTGTAGGTTTTTTTTGTGGATATGTTTTATTTAAAAAGGAAATCCCCTTCTACACTGAGTTTACTCAGAATTTTTAACCCTGAATGGATGTGGGATTTCATCAAACCCTTTGTATCCACCTAGAGATCATGACATGAGTTTCATTCTTTATTTTTATTTGATAGGTTGATTTTACCATATTAATGAAGCCTATAATTCTTGAAATAAACCAAATTTATTCCTAACATGAATTTTTTTCTATTATTACTGCCTTCTGTTTGCTAATGTGGTATTTAGGGTTTTTTCTATGCCCATGGGTGAGATTGACCTATAATTTTCCTTTCTTGCAATTTTCTCATTTAGTTTTGGAATCAAGATTATGATTACTTCATTTAAGTTGGAAAACAATCCTTTTTCTCTTTTCTGGAAGAGTCTGTGCAGGATTAGGGTTGCTTTTCCATAGCTACTTGGTAAATTTTACTCATGAGATAACTGGAACTAAGAAGTTTCTGTGGTAGAAAGCTTTTTAATTATAGATTCCAGGGGCTGGGGATATAGTTCAGTGGAATAAGCACTTGCCTGGTAAGTGGAAGGTCCTGAGTTTGATTCCTGGTACTGCCAAAAAAAATTTCAGATTCCACTTAATACTTGTAAAGATATTCGGAGCTCTGTTCTCTTGTATTAATTAACACTGCAAATTACATTTTTTGAAAGAAGTGTCCATTTTATCTAATTTTTCAAATTGATTGGCATAAATTCCTATTATTCACTTATTTTTCATGTCTATAGGATCTGTAAGGATACTTTTTAATGGTTATTTTCTATTAACTTTCTCCTTAAATCTTTGTTGAATCTTTTACTTTCTTTGGGTTTGATTTGCTTGGTTTTTTTTCCCCCAATGTCCTAAAATGGATATTTGTTTCATTGATTTTTCAGCCTTTCATCTCTGAGGTGCTGGAGTAACAGCATGGCTTCAGTTACATCCCTAAGCTTTTGTTTGTTTTCTTAGTGCTGGGATTGAACCCAGGCCCTTAGAATGTTCTTCAAGTTGAACTATCCCTGCATTTCTCCCAAGATTTGATATGTGATTTTCTTATTATAATTAATTTCAAATATTTTCTATTTTTGTTTCTTAATCCATAATGTATTTAGAAATATATTTATTAACTTCCAGACGTGCAAGGATATCCCAATTTACTTTTTGTTATTGACTTTAAGCAACTTTAAATTCCAGTAAGAGAATATTCTTTGTGTGACTCAGTCCCCTGAAATTGCTTCATGACTAGGACATGGTCAAGTTTTTAAAAGATCCATGCTCACCTAAAAAGGCTGTGTACTCTGCACTCAATGCTCTGTGCATCCCTATTAACTTAAATTTTCTAATTGTGCTGTTCAAATGCTCCATGCATTGGTTGGTTTTTTAACCTAATCATTCTATGTGTTACTAAGAGAAATGTGTATGATGTTTCTTTCTCCTTGTTTGCTTACCTGTTTTCCAGGGTGTTGTTGGTTGAGTATAAACTTTCAATTTGGCCTATACCTTCCCGGTAAGCTGACCCTTGTGTCTGGCCATGATGTATACATTCATATCCACTGGGACTATGTGTTGGTTTGGGGCTTATTCTTGCAAGGGGAACAATACATAATACAGGACACATATTTTATATGATTATTTATAATATCACCCAAAGAAATATACAAAGAGCATAACAATACACAAAGAGCATACAAAAACCTCATAACAAGTACCTAGAGCTCACAATACCCCCCATGAATCCAACTGGAGGCCCAGAGCCCATGACAATGTCTCATGCAGGCCTGCTTCACAGATCTGTGCTGGGAAGGCCCAAAGGTCAGTGGCGGAACCTTGGAAGTCTATGCCAGCGGGATGAAGGATCTGTGCTAGCAGGCTGAGGGATCTGCAGTGGAGTCAGGAAGTGATGCTCAGAAGAACCAGAGCTCCCCCGAAAGATACCACAGCCATCCTCAGCAACAGTGAGGTCCCGAGGTCCTCCAATGATCAAGATGGCCGAGTTCCCATCAGGGAAGCAAATGCAGCAAGCTTCTCTTGGAGACCGGCAGCACATCGTCTTGCCCTCTGGAGCTAGGAAGTGATGCTCAAAGTGAGGACCAGAAATCCCCCAATGTGAACCAAAGCCATTCTCAGTGCCAACGAGGCCCTGAGTTCCTCAGAGGATGAAAACAGCCAAGTTCATCAGGAAAGCCAGCATGACAAGCTCCTCTAAAACAACCAACAGCTTCCACCAGGTCCAACAATCTTTCTCCACTCTCAACAGCCATAAATTTTCCTTCTCCAGTCCTGCCTCTTATCCTGCAGGCAATAATCCTCAGGTGGGCCTCCCACACCCAGCACCAGGCTTACTCAGTTCAGCTGGGGTTATAAGTTGACCACCAGTTACTAACCCACCACAGACCGATACTCTAACTACAACAGCTCATGTAAATCTCACCCCATCATTTTATTTTCACCTTTTTTATTTCTGTTTAAGAGATCCTCTAGTACATAGATAGTTTTTGTGTCCAGTTTTTGTGCCTTTTAATTGGAGCAATTATGTATACTTAGTATGATCACAAATACAGTCAATTTTAAATCTACCATCTTATTAAATGCTTTATATCTTTCCTCATCTGTATTCCTGGGTTTTTTTTTTTAAAGAATGATTGCTTTTTATTATCCCATCCTCTTCTTCCCTTAGTGTGAATGAAATGTACTCTTTTACTATTAGTTAATAATAACCATAAGTTCATAACATTTGTCTCAAATGCAAACACAGTGACACCTCAGTTCACCAATGCTTCTGTTTGCAAACAATTTGGTTCAGAGAATTTTGCTTCTGTTGGCAAACTCCACATCAGATGTTAAACAAGACCATGGCCATCTTCCTCAAAATAGTAAAACAAAGTTCATAAATGGAGATACCACTGTATTCTTTGGCATTTTTACATATTTCCAGGTTAATGCTTACCACACTTAAATTCCATACACCCCTATAGCTATTATTTGCAGAATAAAGTAATCTACCTAGTGGTATAAAACAACCACATTGCCGGGGATGTAGCTCAGTGGTGCAGCGCCTGCCGGGCAAGCACAAGGTTGTGAGTTTGATTCCTGGTACCAAAAATAAAAAAAAAACCACCTTTTCATTATACATCCAGATTCTGTGGGTTAGGAAGTTAGAATGTGCACAGAAGGGACCTCTTACCTCTGCTGCAAGATGTTTGGGTCCTCAACAGGGAAAAAGGCTTGGAGGAGTAATATTTTGGCTGGGGCCTGGAATCATTTGAATGTTCTACACACAAGCCTATTCACTGACACTGGGCACAGACTAGAACCCAAACTGGGGCTGTCTACTGGCATACTCTCTGATGCCCTTGCACATGGCTTCCCCAGGTCATGCTCACAACTTGGATGCTAGTGGGAAGGGTGAATGTCCCAAGTAGGGAAGCCCCACTGACCTGACCTTGGAAGCAAGATGGCATTACTGCACTGTGTCATGAACCACACAAGTTCCAGGGAAGGAAACAGACACCCACCTCTGGATAGGACAAATGTCATAGTCACGTTATAAAGTGAGCCTGTGGGTTGGGAGGTATTTTTGTGGTCTTGTTTAGAAAATATAATCTGCCACAACCCTCCTCCAGACTTATGTACTCTCTTGGAGTTGTTGTGAATATTTAAATATATATATACATATACATACACACACACACACACACACACACACACACACATATACATATACATATATATATAAAATTTTATCCAAGGGATATTATATTTTGACCTAAAATAGTCAATTTCTATTTGAATATTTTTCCAGGATAACAGAGAGGTATAGCTTTTCATGTCCATTTGTTTTTTTGCATTAAAAAGGTTACATATGCACTTCACAAAAAATGTATTATATAGAATTTAAAACACACATGTATTTATTGCTCAGCTCCAACAACCATTCACCTCTCTCCACCTATGTCTTCTTTTAAATTTTTTATTGTGATAAACACACATAACAGCAAAGCTACTACCTTAGCCATTTTCCAGTGAACTGTGCAGTGGCAGTGGGTTTTGCCTCTAATTTGGTCTCCATCTCTCTGGAGCATGGGATAAATCCCAGCCCTGGCCCAATAGGGCTACTGGGAGACAGTGGGTATTTGTAGTTGGCCTTACCTGGGTTACTTCTTCATCTTAGGGCATAGCAGGTGCCTAAGTGTGTGTTCTATGACCAGGTGTCCCTATCTCAGAAACCTCTCTACACCAGCAGATGCCCCTGTGGCTCCCACTTAACCTGCATCCACTTTATTCCAGCCAGGATAGTCACTCTTGCAGGCACCCCGACTGGGAGGAGAGGTGTAGGGGCAGGTGAGACAGAGACAGGAAATAACAGAAGCAGGGTATCACCTACAGATCCCAGAGAGAAGAGGGGCACCCACCAGGGCTGGCAGGGAGTCCAGAGGCAGTGGGGTGTCCAGCCAGGAGGTAGGGAGACAGAGAGGCAGAGAAAAAGAAGAGGAAGGGAAAGAGACAGAGACAGGGATGGGAGACAGAGAGAAAGAGGCAGAGAGGCAGAGAAAGTGGGAGACAAAGACATGCAGACAGGGGCCCCTGGGGACTGTGCCTTTATTGAAGTCCCCAGTATATCCCTTAGGGCCATGGAATGCTGGTTTGAAGAAAATACACTGTTACAGCTTGTGTCTAAATGTCCCCTCAAAGCCTCACACAGTCATAGATGAGGCTTTTCAGAGGTGGCTGGATCTAGAGTATGTGACACTGGGATCAAGGATGTGTGATTACTATATTAGTCCACTGATTGGTTTGGTATAGTTCTGGGTGTGAAAAATGGGAAGGCCTATCCAGGTGTGAATGCTACCTACCCTAAGAGCATGTGGCCTGGATGGAAAACCAGGGACAGAAAGAGGGTGCTGTCCTCACTGCTGCTGCTTTGCTTCTTCACTGCTTTGCTGCCTTCTGCCTGCCATGAACATTTTCTCCATTGTGACGTCCATCTACCATGCCACCCTGCCTTGGGAACAGCAAAGTATGGCCTGAATCCTCTACAAACTTTGAGCTACAATAAACTTGCCCTCCCTTAACTTCAGGTGATGGGTATTTGTCTCAGCAACAAGAAAAGTAACTATGATACACAGCAAAAGTTCCTCGATGCTGTGCTTCCCTTGGTTTGACTGTGGTCAGCACTGTGGGGTGTTGGGTTTGGGCCATTATGACGAGGAGCATGGAGTTATATTGCCAGGGAAGGGACATTTTAACCAGATCCAATTTGACAATGTATGATGAGTTTCAAACAACTTATGTCAACCCTAAAAGTGGACCCTGAGGTAGCAACCACATAAACAAACTCAGGATCAGTGGTATTAAAAGCATTCACAGTGCTAGGTGTAATGTCAGCTGTGTATAGAAGGCTGGTAAAGGGGCAGTAAAAGGATTTATGAGCAGTCAAAGAATATAGAAAAGACAAGAGTTTATTTAGACCAGAGGACACCACCAAGAGTGAATTTCCAAGAGAGGAATCACACCATCAGGGTAAGAGGTTTTCTTTTTTTAAACAAAGGATTAAAAATGTGGCAAAGGGTGTGTGTTGAGAAATGTAGCTATCTCAGAAATACATTTTCCAGGGCATCTTGTTCCTTGTTAATCTTCGAGGAACACCTGCATTGTTTTTTATTTGTTTGTTTTTGTCTTTTTGAGACAGAGTCTCACTATGCAGTTCAGGCTGGCCTTGAGCTCACTTTTTAACCCAGGCTGGTCTTGAACTTGCGACTGATCCTCCTGCTTCAGCCTCCCAGCTGCTGGGATTATAGGCATGTACCACCACACCCCGCTTTTTTAACACTGGCATTGTAACTAAAGTTGTACATCGAAGTTGTAAATTGACAAGGTCGATCACTTCTGTCCACAGAAGCTGGTTTAGCTTTAGATGAGGACATCTATACCCATTTATTCTTTGAGAAAGGATGGGTCAGGGTTCATTGGAGGGAATGAATAGGTCTTATAATTATTTTTATCTTGGGTTCTTTCTAATCAGCAATAGTGTAGTGACTCATGACAGCCGTTATGTGCTGGGCAGGATTGCATCAGCATGGGACTTTGGTGGTTTAAGTTTTAACCCTTTTGTTATCATTTAACCCCATCTCCATCACATTAAACTGAAACTCCACAGTCATTTAACAGTATTTCCCTACATCCCCCTCTGTGGTTTCTGGCAATCACAGTTCTACTGATGATTTTGATGTTTTAAGTACCTCATGTAAGTGGAATCAGACTTCTTGCAGTTTATTTCACCTAGCAGAATGTCCTCAAATTCATCTCTCATAGCCTATACCAGAATTGCCTTCCTTTTAAAGGCTGAATAATATTTCTGGGTCCACATATGCCACAGTTTGCTTACCTAGTCATCCATGAACAGATCGATTTCACTATCATGAATAGAGTTACTATGAACTGGGGTGCACAGGTATCACTTGGAGAAGATGCTTTCAGTTCCTTTGGGCATCTGCCAGGAGCAGAATTCCTGGGTCGTATGGTATTTCTATGCTTAGCTTTTTGTGGCACTTCCTTACTGTGTTCCACTGTGACTGTGTCATTTTACCTTCCTACAGATAGCGCACAAGGGTTCCAACTTCTTCACATCCTCACCAGCAATAGTTATTCCATTTTTTGTTTTGTTTTCTTTTGTTTTGATTATTGATCCAATCTCCTTACTAATTACAGATCTGTTCAGATTTTCTATTTCTTCATCTTAAGAGGTTTGTTGCTTCTCACAGTCTGACCATTCCATCTAGGTTATCCAATTTGTTGATAGATAATTGTGAATAGCAGTGTCATATAATCCTTCTCATTTCTGTAAAATCAATAGTAAAGTCCTCATTTTCATTTCTGATTTCAGTATTGGAATCTTTCCTCTTTTTTCTTGGCCCATCCGGGGAAATATTTGTCAATTTTGTTGCTCTTTTCAAGGAAGCAACTTTGGGTCTCACTATTGTTTTTCTATTTGGGTTTTTTCCTGTTCTAATCTTGCTTGTTGTCTTCTGCTAGCTTTGGGTTTAGATCGTCCCATTTCCGGTTCGTCAGATTGTAAAGTTAGTGCTACAGTTTGGATCTGTAAGGTCCCCCAAAGGCCCACGTGGGGAAGCTTTGGTGCTTACATTATGGTGCTGGTGGAAAGTGGTGAAAGCTATAAGGGGCAGAGCCTAGCAGGAGGTCTCTGAGAAAACCCAGGCCCTCCCTTCTCTCCACGTCTCTTCTGCTTCCTGGCCACGAGGTAGGGTTTTGTTCAGTGTATGCTGCCTCATCACAGGCGCCAGAGCAACAGGGCCAGTGAAAACCATCCCCCAAATTCTGAGTCAAAATACACCTTTGTTCTTCATAAACTGCATGTATCAGGGATTTGTTACAATAATGTAAAGCTAGCGAGGGTCATTGCTGTCTTGCCCATTTTCTTAACTAAGTGTATATAGCTATGAACTTCCTCATTAGAACTGTTTCTGCTGCATAGCATATGTGTTAATTTATTGTGCTTTTATTTTTATTTGTCTCTATTTTCTAATTCCCTCCTTTGACCCATTGATTGTTTGAGTGTTTTGTGAATTTGCACAATTTTATGAAATTCCCCATCTTTATTTTGTTACAGATTTCTACCTTCATTCTTTTATGGCCAGTACTTTCTAAAGTCTGTTGAGACTTGACTTATGACCTAATATTGGTCTGTCCTGGCAAATGTCCCACATGCACTTGGGAAGATCATGTGTGATGCTGGTTCTGGGTGGGGTTCCGCACATACCTCGTACTCATTCACCTAGTCGGTTAATTATGGCATTTAGATCCTCTGCTTCCTTACTATCTTCTGTCTGGTTGTTCTTTCCACTGTTGAGAGTAAGAATCAAGGTCTCCAGCTATTGCAGAACTGTTTCTCCCTTCTCAGTTTTTGCTTCAGATATTTTGATGGTAAATCAGTGTTTATAATTCTTACATATCTTCTTTTGAATGAATGTTTATAACCTTATATCTTCTTTTGTTTACGTTTGCAAACATGTAATGCCCTTCTTTGTCTCTTGTAAACGTTTTTCTTATTTAAAGTTTATTTTTCTGATAGTATAGTCACCCTGCCCTCCGTTGGTTACTGTTGGCATAGAATATCTTTTTCTGTCCTTTCACTTTGAAACTATTTGTGCTTTATGGATCTAGAGTGAGTCTCCTGTAGACAGCATATAGTTGAAACATGTTTTATCCATTCAGGTAATCACTGTTTTTTGACTGGAGACTAATCAATTTACATACAAAATATAAGGTGGGATTTACTCCTGTGTTTTGTTATTTGTCTTGCATATGTCTACATGTTTTTGTCCCTTATTTTTGCGTTACTGTCTTCTTTGTGTATTTAGTTGAATTTTTGTATGAGATGTTTCAATTCCTTTCTCACCTCCTCTAGTGTACATTCTATAGCTGTTTTCTCTATGGTTATGGGGATTGTTTTTAAAATATTAAAGTTACAAAACTCGAATTTGAACTTGCACCAGCTTCCGTAACATACAAAAATTGCTCCTTCATATCTCTGTCCCTACCCTACCTTCAGTTGTTGATGCCAAAAAATTATATGCTTATACAATGTGTTCTAAAAATCTGATACTAATAATTCTTTTAAGTGCATTGGTGTCTTAGATTATGTGAGAAAGCTATCTAGTTACAAAATTATACTCATACTAGCTTTTAGACTAATAGTTTTTAAAATGCATTAGTCTCTTAAATTACATAGAAAACAAAACATTGTTAACATAAGCTATTTTTCATAATTTCCCATGTATTTACCTTTACTGAGATCTTAATTTTTTGTGGTGGCATCCAGTTATTGTCTAGTGTGCTTTTGTTTCACCTTGGAGAATTCCCTTGTGTATTTCATGCAGGACATATCTAGTGGTAACAAACCCCCTCAGTTTTATTTATCTGGAAATATATTTATCTGGAAATACTTAAATTCTTTCTCCCTTTTGAAGAAGAGTTTTGTTAGATACAATTTCTGTGGTTAACAGGTTTTTTTTTCTTTTAGCATCTATTATCCCACTGCCTTCTGGCCTCCAGTGTTTCTGAGAAGAAGTCTGCTGATCATCTCATGGAAGGTCTTTTGTGACAAGTTGCTTCTCTCTTCTTTCAAGATAAACTCATTATCTTTGACTTATCAAAGTTCGCTTATGATGTGAGTTTCTTTGAGTTTATCTTAAGAGTGTGTTAAGGTTCTTGGATGTGATATTCACATCCTTAGTCAGATTTGAGGAGTTTTCAGTCATTGTTTCTTCGAATATTCTCTTCACTCCTTCTCTCTCTCTCTTCTCCTTCTAGGAGTCTACAATGCATACACTGGTTTTTTCTGATGAACAAATCAGTCTAAAGAACTCTGTTCACATTCATTCAATTTTTTTTTATTTCTGTTACTCAGATTTGATAATTTCCATTGTCCTGATTTATTCCAAGTTCACTGATTTTTCTCTTTTCCTGCTTAAACCTACTTTTAAATCTCCTTAGGAATTTTTTATTTCAGCTACTATATTTTTCAGCTCCAGAATTTTCTTGTTTTTTAGGTATTGTATTTCTTTACTGAAATTTAATTTTTGTTCTGTCACTTTCCTTTTCTACTCTTTTTGAGCATCTTTATAAGAGTTATTTCAATCTTTGTCTAGTAGAACTGTCATCAAGTCTTTTTCAATGATGATTTCTGTTAATTTTTTCCCTTTGAATGTGCCACATTTTCCTGTTTCTTTGTATGCCTTATGGTTTTTGTAATTAAAAATTGAACACTTGAGTCCAGTGAAGCCATAACTCTGGAAATTCCTTTTTCCCAGGGTTTGCTATTTTTTTTAAATTGCTGCAGGTTTTCTCTGTGACAGATCACACTGAAGTACAAACTTTAGTACTTCTCCCAGGTTTTCTGGGCCTGCACCTCTCCTTGGGCATGTGTGGTCTCTTTCTAATTTCCCCTGCATACACAGTTGTTTTTGAATGTCCTAATCTTTAATATCTGGGTCCTAAGAGAGAAAAAAGAAAAACACAGAGAGGCCAAAAAGCATTCACCTTTTAAACTCTCTGAAACTCACTTCAGCCACAAGAAGAGGAGCTTATCGTTGTTAGAGGTGGGACAACAAGGACCACTGTCTTTGCACCTCTGTGATCAGAGAACAGGTCACTAAACTTTAGAGGGCAAGGTCCTCTTTGGTCATCCTGACTCCTATAAACTAATGCCATCTGCTCTGCTCAGAGAGAGTGTGCAGAACTGCCTGTCATAGAGATAGAGTTGGAGGAGATAGCTGTTGCTATGCTGAGTTCATATTGACACAAATTAACCATAATGTATGGCCCCAGTCTTCCTCTAAGAGGTTCAAGCCTCTACAGACTCTAGAGTGCCACAGTGGCTCCATCAGATAGACTCCACATTGCAGCTGCCCAAATGAGAAGACAGACCTAAGGGCTTCCAACTCTGCCACCTCCCCAGAGTCTTTGTCTATGGATATTTTAAACCTCCAAAGATATTATTTCTAACATGGCACCATTGAAATATTACTTACATGTAACATAATTCATCCATTCAAAGAGCACAGTTCGTGGGATTTAGTATATTCACAGAGTTGTAGAACTGTGATCACAATCTAATTTTGGAATGGTTTGTCACCCCCAGGAAAGAAACCCATTAGCAATCATTCCAGAGTCTCCTCCCCCAGCACACACACCCAACCTCTGGGAACCTCTAATGTACTTTCTGTCTCTATGGTTGTACCTACCCTGGATATTCTACATGAAGGAAATCACACAATATGTGGCCTTTTGTGACTGGCTTTGTCAGCATAGTGTTTTGAGGTTCATCCAGGTCGTAGCAAGCATGTGCAATGCCTTCCTTTTATTGACAAAGAGTGTGCCATTGTATGAGTACCTCCATTTTACTTATTTATCCATTTACTGGTGGGCATTGTGGCTTTTTCACCCTTTCTACTATTACGAATAACGCTTCTATGAACATTTTTGTATAAGATTTTGTGTGGGAGCATGTTTTTATTTCTCTTGGGGATGCGCTGAAGAGTGGAATTTCTGAGTCATGGTAACTCTATATTTAACATTTGAGGATGTTTCCCAAGACTACTGTTTTTTTACAATGTTCATTTAAATTAGCACCAAATTTACCACTTTTCTTGTTTCTCATTTGTCCCTGAATCTCTACATTCCCTCTGGAATCATCTTGCAATTATTGTTTCTTTGCACATATCTTTGTTTTTATTGGGAATCAAACTTTAGATTGATAGTTGTTTTTTCAGCCCTTCAAATATACCATTCCACTGTCTTTGGCTTTCGCCCCTTCTGTTGAGAAATCACTTCATCATACTTATTATAGTTCCTTTGAGAACAAGACTTTTCCTTTAACCCTGTTTGTAAGAAATGTTTGTCTTTGATTGCTAATGGTTATACTACAATGGTCCATGCTCAGTGTTCTGCTTGGTATTTACTGGGCTTATTAAATCTGAACCTGAGTGATTTGTATCATTGTGGGGAAATTCTAGCTCTTTTTATCTCCAAATATGGTTTCTGTTGCTTTTTCTTTCTCATTTTTTCTCCTGGGACTTCCATCACATAATTTATGGGCTTCTTCTTTTTTTTTTTTCTCTTCAAAGAATCCTTACTACATTTATTTATTTGTTTACTTATTTTTGTCTTTTTGAGACAGGGTCTCACTATGCAGTTCAGGCTGGTTTTGAGTTCATTTTGTAGCCCAGGTTGGTCTCAAACTCGCACCAATCCTCCTGCCTCAGCCTCCAGAGTGCTGGGACTACAGGCATGTGCCAGCAGTCCCGGCTTTGGGCTTCCTTATTGACATTTACAAAAATCCAATTTGATGTGACTGCAGCCTTCTTGGTCACAACCACCATTTTGCCTGTTAGGTGGCCATGACACACATCCCAAACCCTAGAGGATAAACAAAAACATTAAGATTGTTGGCCAGCTAGAACAGCAAAAAGCAATCCTGGGAAACAAAGGAAAGGCAGGAGGAATCACAATTCCATACTTGAAATTATATTACAAAGCTATTGTAATAAAATCCACATGGTACCAGCAAAAAAACAGACCTGAAGATCAATGGAACAGATTAGAAGATACAGACACAACTACAAACACACTCAGTCATCTTATCTTTGACAAGGGGGCCAAACATGTTCAAGGGAAGAAAGATAGCCTCTTTAATAAATGGTGCTGGAAAAACTGGCTTTCTACATGCTGAAGACTAAAACCAGACCCATGTCTTTCACCATGCACTAAATTAAAGTCAAAATGGATCAAAGATCTAAATATTAAAACAGAAACACTAAATTTATTGGAAGAGAAAATAGGTAAAAATCTTGAAGACATTGGGGCAGGCAGAGAGTTCATGAACAAAAACCAAACTGCATGGAATATACTTCAAAAAATCAACTGGGATCACATCTTATTGAATAGTTTTTGCACATCTAAAGAAATCACCAATAGAAAAAAGAAAGAAGGAAGGCAAAACATAAATGTGTATATAGACAGCTGCGATATCTGCATGGCTGATGTCCGATGGCATGTTGAAAGGAACAGTTAATGCTTAAAATTTTTTACATTCTGATCAATTTTGCATGCTTACGTCTGGTAATCTGAGTGACTGATTTGGAGGTAACAATAGGCAATGGAATTACCATGGCGAACTCTTACCATCTTGTCTAGTGAAACTCTGAATTGTCTCTAATGTTTTATCTAATAGTTATTTTCTTCTCTTTAATGGTTTGAACAATCTTCCATTCTCACATCTGGTAATCTGAGCAGTATAGTTGAGGATAGTGATAGCTAATGTAACAACCACTGTTAATTTGTATTATCTTGTCTTGGAACCCTGTATCACTTTAAACGTTCTTGTCTTGGTTTGTTTATGTTTGTGATACTGGTGTGCTGCTATTGTTCTATTCTTTGTTTGTGTCTCATTTACTACTCTCTTTAAAATAAAATTTTTTTTAAAAATAATAATATTTTAAAAATAATAATAATAATATTTAAAAAGATGGTTGGCCAAGAGTGGTGTGTGACCACTGATGCCTAAAGTGTTTTTTAATTGACATTAGACATGCTACTATTTTTTGGGAAGGCAGCCCACCTTTGCCTAGCTTCACATATAAACTCTTTTCTTCTGCCTAGGATGTGAGGATTCATTTGTCTTTCTGCCACCTAAGACACCTTTCTATCTGAAAGCCTCCAAGCAATTGTACTTTGTGCAATGTTGGATCTACCTGTGTCTTTCTTTGGCCTCGAAACACTTGCTACATTTGGTGGTAAGTTCTTATACACTAGGACTGGGATTTCCCAAAGCATAACTTTTGTGCAGATTATGTCTCTGCCCTATATTTAAGCCTTTCTATTTCTCACACTTCTTTCTAAATATACGAAGTGTTATCAAAAAATATGGTGAGCGCTGCTGCTGTGTGCCATACAACAACAACAACAACAAACAGCTTCAAAAACACATGATGGTGTGTGCTCACCTAACTTATTCACTGCATCTGGTGCCATGCGACTCTGGCTCTTCCCCAAAGTACAATGACCATGAAAGGAGAACGTTTAGCATCAATTCAAGATTTTGAGGCAGCCGTGACAGCACCACTAAAGACACTTACAAAAGAGGACTTCCAGAACTGCTTCAGAGTGTGGCCAGAAGGATGGGATAATTGTGTTCAAAGGGAGGGAGTGTAATGCCAGCATGTCTTTTACTATAATACATTTTAAAATTTACATTTTTTTCAATCACACTCATGTTCTTCTGATTTATCTTCTGACAATGTGTTGATTTTTCTTTTCAGCTCTATGTGATTGTACCTGCTCATCAACCTCTTATTTTCATTCTAGAGGTCTTCATATGGTTCTTTATAATTATTTTTAAAGTTCTCTGCCACAACTGTCAATCTTGCCTCATTTGATCTCCCTGGATATAGCAAGCATAGTTACTTAAAGTTGTGAGTTCTCCTACTGTGAGTTCTCCCCACATCAGGAGCATTCTTGTTGCATATCTTTTTAATAAGGAGGACCTCAAGCCTCTTGGATAGCTAACCTAGAGGCACCTCAGCTGAACAGCTGGAGGGATACTTTCTCTGTCTAGGCAGGAAGGTTTCCAAATCACCCAGACCATATGGGCTTCTAATCCTATTTGTAGACGTCTCTAAAATGGAAATTCCTAGTCCTCTGCATAACGAGAATGGGTTGTGCTCCATCCTCCCTTTGCAGGGCCATAGCTTGAAGCCTGCTGCTATGGGGTGCACTTGAGGTCACCCGGCCTGACCAGTCCTTACACAGCTGTGAAAGATTTCAGAAAGAAAGGCATGGCCCTTGCTTCCTCGCTCCTTCTGGCACGCTTCCTTGGCACCCAAGTCAGCCTCTTGGGCTTGAGTGATCTCACTCATCAGTTGATTCAAAAATGCTGGCTGAATAATGTTCTTGGAAGAACTAACACTGACACTCCCATCCTACCCCAATGGCCTTTGGCTTCTGGCCCTAAAACTTACAACAACGGAGCTTCAGAGAAGGGTGAGAGTACCTGATTTTAGGGGATTTGGTTTGTTTTTATAACTACCTTCTGGAGATTTAATTCAGATACATATGACTCATCCTCTTAAAATGCCAATTCTGTGTTTTTAGTGTAGTCCCAGAACATACAAATTTACTTTAATAATTTTTAGAATATTTTTATTATTCTAAAAGGAAACTGCTAATCTGTTAGCACCCACTCTCCATTTCTCCCATTCTCCCCACCCCTAGACCCTGGAAGTCTACTTCCTGTCTTTATATATTTGCTTATTCTGGATATTTTGCATAAGCGAAGTTACACAATCTATGGTCTTTTGTGGCTGACTTCTTTCCCTTAAACGTTTTCGAGGTTCATCCGTGTTGTAGCATGTATCAGTACTTTTTTCCTTTTTATTGCTGAATAATGCTCTGTCACATAGATATGACACATTTTGTTTATTCATCAGCTCCTGGACATTTAGGACATATCTACTTTTTTTTTGAGATAGGGTCTTGCTAGGTAATGCAGGCTGGCCTTGAACTTGCTTATGTAGCCCACGTTGACCTCAAACTCACGACAATCCTACCTCCGTCTCCTGAGAGCTGGGATTACAGGAGTGCACTCTTTATTTCTATGAATAATGCAGCTATGAACAGACATCTACAAGTTTGCATGTGCACCTGTGCTCTCATTTCTTTGGATGTATACCTAGAAGCAGAACTGATGGGTCAGGTATAGAATGTCCACATTGTTTCCCAAAGGAGCTGCATGTTTCGCCTTCAGAACAACACTGAGGAGGGCGCCCCTTGTCTCCACATCCGCACCAGTGCTGGTCACCTGTCTTCGGTTACCCCTGTCTCACACTCTGTGAAGTTCCAGCTCACTATGGTTTTGACTTCTGTTTATCTGCTGGCTATCGGTGCTAAGCATCTGTTCGTATGTGTACTGGCTACTTGTATATTTTCCTTGAGAAAACGTTTCTTCTGATCCTTTGCCCATTTTTAATTGGATTATTTCTCTTTTTATTTTTAGATTGCAAGAGTTCTGTATGAATTATGCATTATAATTTACAAATATTCATTCCTATTTTCTCAGTTGTCTTTTCACTTTCTCAATGGTGTCTTTTAAAACACCTAAGTTTAAAGTTTTTCTGAAATGCAATTTATCTTTTTTGTTGTTGTTTCTCCTATGTTTTCTATGTGTACCTGAGGAGCCACTGTCTCATCCAAGGTCATGAAGACTCACCCTTACACTCTCCTCTAAGAACTTTTTAACTTTAGCTCTTATATTTAGGCCTTTTGATTCATTTGAAGTTAATTTTGTATATGGTGTGAGGAAGAAGGCCAGCTCCACTCATTTGTATTCAAAGACTTCTTGTTTTACTGATTGTTTTCTGTAATGTTCTGGTTTTTATTTTCATGGTCTTAGCAAGAATGACTCATTTCATCCTACCTGCCATGTCTCAGCTTTCCATCCTGCGCTGTTTTTGCACTGAACCCTATGGACAATTATCTTTGAAGACTAGCATCAGCTGTGGCCTCTTTAGCTTACCGTTGGCTACAAAGATTCTGGAAACTGTTAATATGAGCAATTCTTTCTTTTGGCAGAGTCATCAACTGTTTCTAACCCCTTTTGCTGAAACACTAATATTTGTGTTGCAGCTGAGTTTGCAAGCCTTTTCCAGGGACAGTCAATTTCTCACCAGCCAGAGACAGAAAACAGGGGTAGGACCCTGTTGAAGTAAACTGCCTAGGGAGGGCATCAGATGGAGCAAATAACTTACTACCCAGCATACAATTCTGAGAAGCCTGGGCATCTATGTCCCATTGCAGCTAAAATCCCGGGAAAGCCTTCCGGAAGGCCATTCCTTACTTCTCACTATTTCTGCAGCACATGAGCTGCCCACTAAGCAGGGCCAAGGTAAATGTGTAGAGCAACAGTGGGAGCAGTGTGGCTGCCAGAATGAAAGAATGGGGGAGGCGAGAGCCTTCAGAGTGAAAGGCATCATCAGATAGATGGACTCTGGAGCCAGTGGTGCCTCCCTACCTGTGGGGCCAGGCCAGCAGCAGTGTGACCATGTACACGGCCGTGTGATGGTCAGGAGAGAGTTATCAGTGCACCTGGTAGTCCTGACTGCTCCCTTCCAAGCACCTTTGGGAAATGCTCTCTGCGCCCCCTCCCAGCCGCAGGGGAAGCCTATCTCTGCTCACGATCTCAGCTTTCTGGAGGTGTGGGCTGGTTCTTTGTCCCACGGATGGGATTGCAGTATCTGGCCACAGCTCAAGGAGGAGCATGACCACGTGGACCGATCCAGGACCAGGCAAAGGCAGGCAGCCAGCTGTTTGCCAGCCTGCTGGCTCCCACTTCCTTGCTGGCCACTGGCAGTTGGAGGAGGGCCTGGCTGCTAACCCAGTTGGCCAGCAATAAAAAGGAGAAACATCTGTCCTTCACCGTTCAGATATAAAGGAACTGTTGGTGAGTGTACTCAAGCCTGTAGGCTGTTGCAGTGGGGTGCGTTATAGCCTCTAAATAGATATGTACAAGTCTTATACTCAGGTAGCTGTGATTGTGACCTTACTCAGAATACAGTGTTTAGAGATGTAATTAAGTTCAAGATCTCAAAAGGAGAGCACCCAGGACTTAATGTGAATCCTTAATCCAATGGTAAGTGTTCTCATAAGAAAAGGGAGGGAGATTTGAGGCACACTTGTGAAGAAAGACCAGGCAGAGATTGGACTAATGCTATCTGAGCCAGGGAATGCGTGGGGGTCACAGGAAGCTGGGAGAGGCAGGAAGGACCCTCTCTTAGGAAGCAAGGCCCTGCCTGTCCCTTGATTTTGAACGTCTGGCTTCCAGAACTGGGAGAGGGTTCATTTCTGTTGTTTTCTGCACTAGTGTTGTGGGCCTTTGGTTACAGCATCTACAGGGCATGCAGACAGTTGTCCAGGGTGTAGGCCCAGCCAGGGCACTGCCTCTAAGGCCTCTGCTCTTCCCAGGAGGCTGTGCTCTGACTCAGGAAAGCCAACCTCTGCCCCTCACCGGGGCACATGAATCCCCAGACTCAAGCTGTGTGTCGGGGTGGGGAGGAGAAGGACGACTCAGCTCAATAAGCAGACAAGGGAGACCAGGATGCTCAAATCATGATTCCAACCAAGTTTAATGTTTCCTGGGAAGAGCAGTGTGGAGCCCAAGCAACAGTCGCGCAGAAACACGGCTTGTACAGTCTGACCAGCAGAAGGCCTTCAAAGCGGGGCACTTCGGACCCCACAACCCAGCAGCCAGGCCCCAGAGGGAGGAAACACCAGTCAAAGCCAAGGATCTTCAGGCAGCAAGAAGGAAGGACCACACTGGCAGGCAGAGCAAGCTAGGACCCTGAGCACCATTGTGGAATGAGATTTGGAAGGACTGGCAGCGACCTGAGGTTGGGGAATGCGATGCTGCTCCCAGCTGTCCTGAAAGCACCACAGGGCACCTGCCTCTCCAGACATTCTACTCTTCAGAGGAAGAGTTGAAGCCCAGTGGCCAGATTACTGTTTCCTTTTGCCCTGGCCCCAGGACTGACCCAGTAAAAGCCCCAGAAACAAGTGAGAGAGGGATTTTCCAGCACCTTCCTGCTCTCCCATGTCCTGGAGCCCAGAAAAAGGTCCTTGGTGTTACCTTAGGCTGCTGGCAGCCAGGCTGGATGAAGGGCATGGTGTCTGGTGAGGAAGCTGAGGTGGGGTTGCTGAGTCTAAGGAAACAGGACTGAGGTGGTATGAGGTGGGTTGACAGAAATAGAATCAAGGCCATGGTCCTTTTGTAGCTGACCCACCAGGGAGGAGGAACAGGAAGCTGATGCCTGAGATGCTGGCATGGAGATCCCACCCGGGGCTCCAGGGCAGCCTGGGGAAGCAGAATGGTGTTTGGACACACCAGGAGCTTTGCTCCCCATAGAGACATCTGCAGGCCTGGGAGTGGTCCCTGAGGTCCCCAGCCACTGTCAGGAGTCCATAAGCTGAAGCACTCAGGCTGGTTCTGCCAACCCAGAGCCAAGGGCAGAAGGTGTGTCTGTCCCTCTGGGAGCTGACACTCGATGCCCCAAGCCCTAGCACCCTCACTGGCTTGGCTCGGAAAGACCTGCTGAGTCCTCTCTCAAGGCTACAGTGACACCAGCAAGATGGGGACATCAGTCCAGCTGTCTCCCAAGGAAGTTTATATGTGGCCTAATGTAATTAAGCCACAGGCTGGGAATATAGCTCAGTGGCATAAGCACCTGCCTGGCAAGCACAAGGTTGTGAGTTTGATTTCTGCTACCAAAAAATAATAATAATAATCAAGGCACATGTGGTAGGTCTCCCGCACCCCTGGGAAACCAGCTCCTCCCTCAGCACCCATGTTCCCACTTTAAGTCTGTTCTTCCATGGTGTCTCAGGTGACCTCCAGTGAAAACAAGCTCCCTCAGAGAGCCAAGTGGCTGGAAAAGCAAAAATAACAACACTTTTCTTTAGCCTCCAAGGGTGACTTCACTCCTTTGGAACCTTTAGCATTTGCTTAATTACTTCCAGGAGTGGGAGCAGAGGCCCATGCTGTGGACCGTGCAACACCAGGTCACTTAAGGCTGTGTACGCACAGGGGAGCTGGAGGTCCTGTGCTGTCCTGCTCTTCATCTGCTGGCAGCTCTTTGCTGACAATGGTGGCCAGAGCTGGGCCCATAAGGCCATTTTGACTTCCACCCCATCAAGGGTGTCTTGTCGATGCCAAAGCTGGGGAAGCAGAGGGCAAAGAAGCCAGGGCTAGAGAAAGAAGTGTTGGAGTCAGCCTGGCCCTGGACTCCTGGGTCTGTAGGGTGCGGCTGTGGGCAGAGGGCAAGAAGAGAGTAGATGCAGCAGGGGCACAGCTAGGGCTCAGCAGCATGCTTGACCAGGTAGCCACTGAAGGTGATGTAGGTGTCAAACTCATCGCTGAAGATGGCATTCTCACGCTCGCCCTTGAATAGGCGCACCCACACTTCATCCTGCTCCCGCAGCTCCAGCATCAAGCTCTGGCTCTGCATGATGCTACGGTCGCTAACCTGGGCGTACAGGATCACCACCTCCTCTGTGTTCCTCATTATGTGCAGGTAGGTTTCCTTCTGGTTCCACGTGTGCACATTGAGGCTGAAGAAGTAGATGCCAGGCACGTAGCAGTAGAATCTGCCTGTGAACATGTTAAAGTGGCCATAGAGGTTCACAAACTCCGTGTCAAAGACCACTGTCTGGTAGTAGTCATTGCTATGAAGGGGCTTCTTCCGGCCCACTGAGAAGGCTGCATAGTGGTTCTTGCACCGGTCCCCAGGGACTCCCATGGACCCCTTCTGCCCTTTGGGTCCGATGTGACCCCTGGCACCCACAGAGCCTGTCTTGCCATATTTCCCTTGAAGGCCACGGTCTCCTCGGTCACCCTTCTCACCTAAAAGGGGCAGGAAGACAAGGGGGTCAGGAAGCAACGTGGTGGTCAGCCTGTTTATTTCTGGCCCCAAGCACCATCCTGATTTGACATTACAGCCCTGACCTGGCTGACTTCACTTCCGCCACAGCCTGCGAAGGCTCCCATTCTGGGCACCAAGGTAATTTGATTCCCAAAACAGCTAAGCTATCAGATTCAGTTGCAAGAGTTGATCTATTTTAATCCAGAAACAGTAGTTTTGTTTTGTTGTTTTTTGTTTGGGTTTGGTTTGGTTTGGTTTCCCTTCTGGAAAGCCCTGGCAAAGATAAAGGAACATATGGGTTTGTCCACAAGCAACAGGCTCCACGGCCAGCCCCAGACTCGCTGAGCAAATGGACTGCAGATGTTTGTGCTCAGCCAAGGAGCAGGTAGTAAGCATTCCCAAGGGATGGTCTCAGAAAATGCCCTGGGGGCAGCAAACCTCAAAACAATGACCTGAGCCCTGCAGTCCACCCCACCCTGTAAGCTAAAGGGCCCCACGGCCTCAGGGTCCCTCCCCCACACTCAGCACTGTGGTCTCCTCTTGGAAACCAGGCAGAGCCTCAAAATCAGAATTTCCTCCTCTCCCCCCAGGTGACACCCTGCCCCCCCCCCACCCTGACCACTCTGCCATCTCCCTTAGCCAGCAGCCAGCAGCCCTCAGGATGCACCCTGCTTCCCTCTCTGCAGGTGTCTGACCTTTCAAGATTGTGATGTTGATCTGGGGCACTGGGATCGCCTGGTACACGGGGGTCCCAGGGTCACAGCACCGAAAGCATCGGGAAACAGGAAGCTCCTCGCCCAGGCTGGGGCTATATTTCTCCTGTTTGTCTTCATCCCTGAGGGAAAAAGCATCCCAGTAACAGCCATGAACTCACTGGGCAGGTATGCACCTTTCTTCCGCTGACTGCATCTCCAGTCACCTGACCCACCTCCCTCTCTCCCTCACCTGCATGCTCAAGGCTCTAATTAGCATTGTCACAAGACATTCTGGGGCCTGAACCAAACTCCAGAATGAGCCCCTTGTCCTTTGTGAACCGCAGCAATAGTAGTGAGAGCAAGAACAACATAAACACTGGTAATTTGAGGGCTGTGTAAGACACAGCCTACACTGGAGAAGTCACCCTCACGCTGTGGCCTTGCAAGGATGTAACACAATGCTCTATCAGATATCTGTAATTCTGGAAAATTATCTCCTAAACTGGCTCATTTGTAAATGACAGTATTCAACTTGATCTTTAGGATGCCTTTGGGGGGCTGCAGCTGGAGATGTTAATGTTTCCTGCCTGACTTCTACTGGAAGGCTGGAGAGCGGGCAGAAGGTGACAGCTTCATGATGCCACCTTGCGGCAGCTCGGGGCATTGCACCGTGATCTCGCTCTGCTTGTCAGGCACTCCAGCTGTGACATCTCAGAGGCAGTGAAGCCCTTCTGAAATGGCCAG
Source organism: Dinomys branickii (assembly GCA_004027595.1). NCBI lineage: Eukaryota > Metazoa > Chordata > Mammalia > Rodentia > Dinomyidae > Dinomys > Dinomys branickii. Next base: position 231,045 of record PVLD010000721.1, read on the forward strand.
TGCCTAACTGTGCTCCCACTTTTAACCCACGGACAGTTCAGTAAATGGATTTGCACACCCTCAGCTCAGCCCCCCAAGAGTTTGAATGTGCACATTTGGGCAACCACATCTCCTAAGCCATGAACCTCTTGTCAAACCTCCCACCAGAGATTCATCAGGCTCTGCAGATATCATATGCCCCAAACTGAAACCCTGTGCACATCCCTTCACCCAGAAACTTCTCCACCCAAGCATGGGTCCCAGGACCTGTCCAGCACAGAGCCCTGGGCCTCATCCTAGGTGCCCCCAGGCTACATTCAACACCTGACCCAAAGTATCCCCAGCTGGATGCGGCCCTCATCATCTCTGACATCACGACTGGGGTTGCTCTCCTGGAATTCACCTCTATGGCAGCAATGCATCCTTTCTAATGCTTTGCTCCACCCTTCCTTCCGGAACGCTATCACAGACAAACCTTCCTGTGACTCCCTGTTGCCTATAGGCTGAATCCAGGTGAGACTCTCCCCTCCCCCAGACTCAGCTGCCCCAGGCCTATCTCTCTACTTCCTAACTTACTCTGTGGCTCCCACCACGCCAAACTGCCAGCCCACCCTTCGCCTGTAGCTGCACCACTACACACCTCATGCTGGCAGCTGGGCTGGCTGCTTCTGCACCTAAGAGCCTCTCTGGTGGTGTCCTTAAGACCCAGTTCACTCTTCTGCTGGGTCTTTCTGGCTCTCACCCTCCCTCTCCTACCCCTCCACACCCCAGCAATGTGGGAATGCCTCCACTACCCAGTTTGCCTTGTTGCATGGCCTCCCCACAGCCTTGGAGTTTCCAGCATCCAGGGGCTGTCACTCCCATGCTTCCCTGGTGTCTAGGGGACAGCCTGACTGACAGCAGGTACTGTGTTTGTTGAATGGAAAAAGCAGGAAGGAGAAAGGAATGGTGTTCCTGTCTCTAAACCCTGACCATTAGATAGTCTAGTGCCTGGCACATCAGGTGGGCCCAATGCTCAAGACAACAAACCCGAGTCAGCATAACACTGTTCCCCAGGTCTCTATGACCACACAACTTGATGGTAAGAGTTTGATGAGTATTATGGTTTGTGTCTAGATGTTCCCCCAAAGCCTCATGCGGTCATAGTTCTTTTTCAGAGGTGATGAATCTAGAATGTGTAATGCTGGGACTAAGAGTGTGTGATTACTAAATCAGTCTACTGATTGGTTTGGCACTCCCCTAATCCAGTAGTCTGGATAAAGTAAAAGGGGCAGAAAGATGTCATTAAGGACTCTCGTTGCTTTTGCTACCTTGTGGATACCATGCACTGTTCTCTGCGATGCCACTCTGCTCTGTGCCACTCTGCCTCGGAGCCACCCAGCTATGGGCTGAAACCTGTACAAACTGTGACATAAATAAACCTTCCTCCTTTAACTTTGGGTGTCTGGGTATTTTCTCTCAGCAACTAGAGAAAAGTAACTAAGACAAGGAGCAGCCCTAAGCATTCACATATCCCCAGTAACCTGGAGTCTGTACATCGAGGAAGCCAGTGCCATTCCAAAGTGCTTCATAATCTTTCAGGAAAGGTGATACTTGTCTGTGCCACCCTCACTGATGCTGGGTCATAGTGACCTGCTGTTGGTCCAGCGTCTTTCCCAAGGCCACTCACCCCTGCCTCCTGCCTCCAAGAAGAGCCTGTAGCACACATTCGTAGTGAGAATGCACAGGCATTGATGGGGTGGACCAGGGCTGGGTTTGCTCTTTACTTAAGAATGAGACTGCAGCACTCTTGCAGACTCCTGCTCCTCTAGGATTGGAAGGAGGCTGGATTCCTGGCCTCTGATTCGGGTGAGGCATCAAGAGAGCAAAAGGAGAGCTGGCTTGTCTGTCCTCCAGCCTCCTCGAGACCATTCTTCAACCTTGGCTTTCACCATTTTGTGTCTCCAGTGAGCCAGTGCCATGGGGTCCTCCAGGCTCCAGGCTTGACCTGGCCAGAACCAAGTGCCTGCAACTGCACTGTCACAGCCCCTCACCTCTCAGCATGGTCCTTCGGGGGAGGCGGCTTCTTGGTCCCCTCCTGCTCCTGGTGTTCCTGCTGTCCTCTTGGCACATGGCTCAGCACTGGGCCCCAGACAAAGGCCAGCAGCAAGCAGCATCCCAGCACAAGTCCCTGTCCCCTGGAGCCCATCTTCCCACTGTGCCCTGATGGAAAGAAGACAGAGGGCATCTGGTTGTGAAGGAGCTCCACAGAGACACAGACAAGGAGCCTGTGGTGTCATCCAGCCGCAAACACTAGGAAATAGGCCAACAAGCATGCACTCAACACACTCACACACTTATGCACACACACTCATCTGTTCACGAACCCTCTCTCACCAGAGGCTTAGCCATTGGACTGGCATTGAGGTCCCACCAAGCACAGTTCTGTCAGCGCCCACCCAGCCTCTCCAGACATAGAGTCCATCAGCCCCGAGGATGAATCCCATGTATGATTGCTTTCTGCCCCTCTCAAGCCACTGAGCAAAATTCTAAATGAGTTTTGACCCATCTCCATCTGTGACAGATGAAGCCACACTGGTCCTCGGGAGCTTCCGGGGGGCGTGGGGAAGGGGGCATAGCAAGGTGGCTGTGGTCTGCTTCCTGCTGGAGCTTCCTTCCTCCAACAGCTTATTTAGGGAAGGCTCCGATTCACCCAAGCCAAGCCCCTTCTCCCACTGATGGTGCTTTTGTTACAAGTCTGGGGTGGAAGCCTCCTCCTCCAGGATCCAGACAGTCCTTCTAGAAAGAGGTGACTGCTGGGAGAAGGTCCCAGTGAGCCCACTGGAGGCAGTAGTTGGACTTGAAATCACCAAAGCATCCCCTTGCTTTCTCTGTGAGTGGCATCACCCAGGCTGCCTGGGCAGTTGGGTAGTCCCTAGGCCTGGCATCACCACGCTTGGCTGTTCTAGGCAGGCTGCAGGGGACCGTGGTCAATTCTAAGCCTCTCTTATTCATAAAGTTTGAAACCACAAAGTACCCATGAGGACACCTAATTCAACACTCACTGCTACCTAATGAGTAAACTGAGGCCCAGAGGACTGAGAACCACGCTATCCTTCAATTCCTCCAGTATACAAAGAGAAATTAAAATCCTGAGATGGATTTTGCTTTGTCGGTAATCTCAGACCCAGATGAATGCTGCCTTTGACTCATCCTGGGGAGCCGTGGTGTCCCCTCTACCTTTCCGTGGCTCAGGCTTCTTGATTATAGCTTTCTCTCCACACATGAGTGAGCTCACTCCCCTGGCTGCAGAGGCTTCTGGCACCTCTCCTCTCTGGAGCCCTGTGCCCACCCACAAGAACACACAGGAGGAGCTGTGGCCAGGCCCAGCTGTCCTGTGGAGCCTCGGTGTGCAGGCCATGAGGAGAAGGCTGGCACAGTTGCACACACACCTCCTTCAGCTTCCATGTCCCTTCTGTGTCTCTTGCCAGCCACTCAGTGGCTCCCACTTCCAGCCATCCATCCTAACCAGCCAGCTATCCTTCCCAAGCATCTGGGCCCAGGGGTTTCCCAGTGACCAGCCCCACAAAGACTCTCACACTGCCTTACCACTTGCCAAAGAAACTGTGCACGTACATATGTATGTTAATTTATAAATAAGTATATACTTAAATTACCTACCTATTCCATCCATGATCTCTCCAGGCTCCTGGGCAGGGCATGTATGACCCTTCCTAGGCTGACCCCACTCTGTATATCCCTGCTCCTGTGGTCCAGCTCCTGCTCCTCCAAATGTATAGTACACACCAGGAACCCTTGTGAAAGTACACTTGTGACTCAGTGACTTGAGGGAAGAGCCTTGGGGTTCTGCTGCTGCCTGAGTTCCTGGGGTGCTGATCACTTTGTGTACCAGGCCATAGAAACACCCCACATGCCTACCGATGACACCAGCCTGCATTCTTCCTCCCTGGGCAGGAGCACCCTTTGTCCTCCTACCTCTACTGATGACCAGGCTATCAGGATGGACTCCTGCATCGGGCATGGCGCTAAGCATCACTTCAAGGAATCCTTACCACCCTAAGAGTTAGGGTTGGATGTGAGGACATGCCCTCTCCTCTCATTTCAATCTCTCTCTCTCTCTCTTTTTTTTTTTTTTTTGGTACCAGGAATCAAACTCAGAACCTTGCACTTGCCAGGCAGGTGCTTATGCCACTGAGCTACACCCCTGGCATGTCCTCTCACTTCAATCTCATCAGAGACCTCATGCAGACCTGTGGCAAACTGTTTAAGGAGGAAATATTCATTTGTTATAATATCAAATCTATAAATGAGAAAGCAGAGACTTAGAGAAGTGAATTAGCCTAGGACTCTCCAATTTTTAGGTGACTGGATGCACTTGAACACAGACAGCTAATCCCAGGAGACCACAAGTCCAGCCTGCCCTGTCAGGACCCCATGCCAGTATGTCAAAGTCTTCCCACAGCCTTCCCAAACCCCAACCTGAGAAAATCCACTGTCCTTCCTGATTTTGTTTTTCATATTGTCTGAGACTATAGAGTTTTGCTTGGCCTTTGCAACAAGCCAGTGTGACCTCCTCCCGATCTGTGAGGTCCCCTGTCCAACCCGGGTCAGACAAGCATCCGCACCACCACTGGGCTTCACTGGTACTCAGCAAATATTTGTTAAGCTGAGCTCTCTAAATCTATTTATTTTGCCATTTCTGTATTTCCTGTTTCTCCTTAGCACCTTAATAATGCTCTTTTTTTCTTTTAATGTTAGGTTTGCATCAGTGAAAATTTTCCTTTCTTTTTCTTTCTTTTTGGTATAGGAGTTGAACTCAGGCCTTGCACTTACCAGGCAAGCACTTGTGCCTCTGAGCTATAACCCAGGCCCAAGTTTGCCTTTCTTTACACATCTTTTTCTGATTCTAAAATAATATATATGCATTTCAAAGAAGTGGAAAGTGACAACAAAAGGAAGTACAAAGCTCCTTTGGACTGTCCTACCCCAGGATGTCTTGGCCACGGCACTACCAACATATGGGGTGAGACTCCTGGGAGCTGTCCTGATCACTGTAGGACGTAGGCAGTACCCAAGGTTCTGCTCACTAGATGTCTTTAGACCCTCCCTCAGTGTGACAACCAAAAATTCAGACACTGTCCCATATCTGTCCCTGGGGTTACAAAATTGTCCTCAGCCAAGAATCACTGCTGTGTTCCCAGGAGAATCATCCTTTGGCCTGTTGGTATGTCTCTTTCAGGCTTGGAAATGGAATCTTCTACAACTTGCTCAGAAGCGATGGGCCCAGGGTGCAGGCAGGTTAGCAATGAAAACACAGTGGTGAGGGTGGTGAAGGGCACAGCCCTGCTGCCAGGCAGGAGCTCAGACTGATGGTCAGACTGCCGTCCTCCTGCTTGGAGCCAAAGCAAACCCAGATTGAAGTCTTTCCTTCTTCTGCAAGATCTTGAGGACGATTTTACCAAATCCCACAGTGAAGTCAACATGATGACATTTTAGTGACCTTTGTGCAAGGACTGCATTGCCTAACAGTTAGCGAAACTAGGCATCAAACCACTGTTAGTGATTTCCAGCAAAACGAAGTCTCCCTACAAAGGGTAAAGCTTTGCCCAGTGAAACTATCTGGAGGAATGTGCTTCCCACAGCAAAGCTAAGGGAGGAGGCCCAAGACATCCTGGCCAGTGGTGGGCCGCCCTCACGATCCAGATCCACACCATCCTATCCCCAGGCTGTGCTGCGGTCAGAGTAGCTGAAGGCTATCCCAGCATGACTCAGGTCTTGCCTTTCCCCCACCCTATGAATACCAGCCCAGTTGCATGCCGTCCTCTTCTTTCTCCCACCAGGCCCCCCAGGGCCTGCGGTGCAGCTCCTCTGCCCCTTTCTCAACTCATCTCATCTACCTCCACCTTGACCTCCCCCCAACAAGAAGGAACCCTTGTTTCTGGGAAGAGGAACTCAGCAAGTCACAGGACCTGGAGGAGGGCAGGAAGTCAGAGGACACTTCCAGGCAGATAGTTTTCATTCCTTCACACCCCTCCTACAGACGTGTGGTGAGCCCTTGCAGGAGACAGTATTCATCCACAAGTCCAAGGTTTCATACATGTGTTTAATATCAGTCCTATTGGGTTTTGGCCACGTGCACATGGTCATTAACTCCTAGAGCGCAGGGACCACCTCCTTTGGTTTTGCCTCAATGCCCTACCCAGCCCCGGTGCCATTTGACAAAAGCATTCTGTAAAGATTGTTTTCTTTCTTTAATCCTCATGGGGTAAGTAGTTGTTCTGAGAGGGGAGAAGCCTATAATCTCCTTGAATGGAAAGGAGCCTGGGAAGGCAAGTCTGAGCTGCCCTCTGAGCTGGCAAATTAACCCAGGCATGGTTTCCTAAATCCTCCTGATTTGCATGGCATTGTGCAAGAGATAGAAAAGAAGTGATTCAACCACCCGTTAACTATATTCCCTGACCTCAAGAACATTACAGTCTGGAGGGGGAACCAGACATGTACCCATTTATAGCTCAAGACTGAATGGCCTGAGATGGGTCACAGTGGGGACTGGATCGGGTATAGCTCAGCAGGACTGTACTTGCCTCCCTTGTGTGAGGACCTGGGTCCATGACCACTACCACAAAAATTTTTTTTTAAAAATTCAAAGTTGAAGTTGCTGATTACACCAGCCATTTTGCAAGCCCTGGACAGTGACACGTAGCACATGGCTACCATATTGGAAAGTATAAAACAAAACATTTCATGCACTGCAGCAACTTCAATTGGACAGCTCTGTTCCAGATGAAAATAAAGTAAGAGACAGGAAGAAGTGGGAGCTATGAAGCACAGCAGGCCAGAAAGCTGGGAGTCATTCGAATGCCTTCCTCTCCTGCATCCAGTGCATCTAGTCTGCCTCCAGCCTCCTCAGTAGCTCCTGACTGTCACCTCCCCTTTCTACCACTGGCCTGCATCAGATGCTTTCCAGGGGCTCTGGCCATCTCCTAGACCTCAGCCACCCAAAGCAAATGTCTCTGTTTGGCTTTTTCTAGGGCTTGGACACCACCCCCAAAGATTTACATGTACCTTGCAAGGAAGCTTGGCAGAGAGCAGGACTTTGTCCCACATTTCATGGCCTGCAGGTCACGAGTGCCATTTAGCTTGGCATCAGACCCATCCTACTTTCAACACAGGACCACCGCCTCTCCCGTATCCGCTCTCCTCACCCCCGCCTGGCCGCCTCTGCTTCCTGAATCCCAGACCCCACTATGGAAGCCTGGACCTGCTCACTCTCTGAGTGATGCCTGGTGAGGTTCTCTGAGCAGAATACACCTCTCCAGTCGCTACAAGAGGATGTAGATACCAGGGTGCCAAGAAGGGAAAAGTGCCATGTTTGAGTGTTCCTCTGAGCCCAGGGATTTCTGACACAGGACATCTGCTCTCAGCCCTTTTCTTCCCTGGGAACCTTTGGTCCCAGGAATTGCTCATTTCCTAAACTCCCCCACTTTCAATAAGAGGGAGGCAGAGTGACTTCTAGGTGACAAATGACACTTCACCTCCTCCAGGAGGCTGTTTATTATTTAATTCCCATCTGTGACTGGGCTGCCCTCACTGCTCTAGGACTCTCTCCCTCTGCCACTGCAGCAGGGAGGGTGAAACCCCTTCTTGAAGGAAAGCTGGCTAGATGGAGGTGGCTGAGCCTCTTGGGCTGAGGTGGGTGATCTCACTCAGAATCAACCCTTTTTCTCTCTCCCCAAGGTTGCTCCATGTGGAAAAGGAGGGTTTGTTTTTTTTTAAGTTTTATGTGGTTGCCTCCAAACCAAAGTGAGTCCAGGGATGAAGAAGACAGGTTCTTCCAGAGAGACTTGCTGGTTCATGAGCGCAAAGGTTTCTTTCTCCCTGATTGGAAGTCAGGTCTGTTTCAGAGACTGAGAATGCTGCTGTCTTAAACTATCTCTTTCCTCTCCATGGCAACTGCACCTTGGCCAAGCAGACCTACCTGGAGCAGAGATCGGGACTCAGTCTAAGCTTCTGCCCAGGCCCTGCAAACGGGAGGCTACATGGGCTGCCAGGCGTCAGGCCCCAGAGGCACCTGGCCAGCCTGGCCTCTGAGCTGCGATGGCAGCCCAGGGGAACAAATATTTCCTTGAGTGGAGCAGCTGTCCTCACATCACCTCCCAGCTGGAAAGCCTCAGCAGCAGGCTGGCCCTGCTTTTGGGAACCGTGTGAGAGAGAAGAGGCCCTGGCAGCCCATACCAGGAGCCCGCTCTGCAGGTGGCCTGGCACACTGCCCACTTTCCCAGCACTAGCAATGGTGCCACCCTTAGGAGAAAAGAACCTGGGAATTCTGTGGCCTGGGGCCCCACGACACCCAGCCCCTTTCTAGGCAGCTAAAGCAACTTTGTCTGGTTGCCTCACTTGGGCACGGACATCCCCAAACATTTTAGAGGCGCCTTCTGAGGTAGCCAGCAGAAGATAGAGGTTGGCCCAAACCTACTGGCTCCTAGTCAGGGAGACAGTTGGTCAGCATCCACCAGTCCTCCGCCTGTGCTCCAGCCCATCTGCTCTTGCCAAGGTCCCCAATGACCCTGCCAGTACCAAGCTCTCTTCTGAGCTCCTGTATCGTGAGTGCTTTAAAACACCTGCCAGTGTGGGCACCCCTCCTGCAGCCCAGGCCTGGGGTTTATCCTTCTTGATCTCTAAGGACAGCCGCTTTCCAGGGCTTTGTCCTCGGCTCCTAGCTCCTCCTGCTCTAAACTCTCCTTCTGCCTGTCTTGACCGATGCCACGCCTTCCACCAACACCCCACTCTCTTCCCCACCCAGGTGGCGCTGAGCCCAGGCCTGAGCTTTCCAACACTCCAGCCACGTGGAGCTGTTTCAGTTAGTTAAGACTGAGCAAAATAAGGTGTTCAGTTCTCAGCCACAGGAGCCAGCATCTCAGTGCTTAAGTGGCCGGTGGCTGACATCAGTCTGATAGGACATTTCCACCATGACTGAACGTCCCCTCTGCCCTGCTGTGACACCCCTACACCTCACTTTAATCATCCTCTCCTCCTGCCCTCCATCCTTGCTTCTCCTAAGGCAGGCAGCTCAGTAAAAACAGGGTTGTTCAAGGGGACTAGGGCCTCACACTGGAAATCTGGGAGCCCCTGAGACTCCTACTTTTCTGCCCCTGCTATATCTAGTCTATTGTAAACCTCCTGAAGATCCCCTTTCTGCCCCCCTGACCTCCAACACCATGCCTATCCCAGCTCTTCCCTGCTTCTCATCTGTCTTCCCCACTACTTCCCAAAGGCAGCTTTTAAAAATGCAAATCTGTGCCCCCTCATTGCCCCTGCCACTCCACCAGCTGGTGTCTAACTTTCCATGCAGCTTGAACTCCACCTTCACCTTTCAGTCAAACCCAAGTAGCAAAGCCATCATCCAAAGGGGACACACACTCAACCCTAGTATTCAAATCTCTCTACAATGCAGGGAGCTAGGGAATACCACTGTCACCAGAAAGCTGAATCTTGGTGCAGCCTGGCACTGGCCTTCCCCAAAAGCTCCTATACCTTGTACTTGGCAAGCACCCTGCTTTCCAAAGACAGTCTGATCCCATGGCTCTGTTGGCCAAGGTTACAAACCACCTAACTGCCCAGGCAGACAGTCTGATTAGATAAATTATAGTATATCCACATAATGGCGGGGGGAAACCCAGCTGGTTGATTAGAGGCAAACTCAGCAGTAGAAAGGGGTGTGGAATAAAACACTCACTTGGTATAAATGCATTTAAAGAAAGAAAGAAGCAGGGTGTGGTGGTTCATTCCTATAACCCCCATACTCTAGGAAGCTGAAGCACAAGCATTGCAATTTCAAGTCCAGCCTAGGCAGTTTAGGGACTTAGCAAGACCCTGTCTCAAAATAAAAAATAAAAGACTGGGGCTGTAGCTCAGAGTGAAGGACCTGGGTTCAATCCCCAGTACTGAAAAAGAAAAAGAAGAAGAAGGAATGAGGGGGTGGGGTAGATTCAGCCAGCAGCAGCAAACACCCATCAGCAGCCTCTGTTAATGGGTGACTATTTATTGACATGGAAAGATGTTCATACAAATGAGTGAAAACGCAGGCTGAAAATACACACATGCAGATAATACACATGTGCCAGCACACAGGCAACCTCAGCATCTGAAGGCCGTGACACCTATCATTGGGTGACAAAAGCGTGGCTCTCTAACATTTTATTTTGGCTTCTCTGGTTTTCTTTTTCCTCCTATAACAATCCCATTTTTTTTCCACTGTAAAGTGCACATTATTTTCCACTTAGAAAAAACAAAATAAGCTCCACCCTGGGGACTAAGGGAGCATTTTATTTATTACAAGGAATCTGACTCTACACAGAAAAGCAGATGACAAGGGGGCAGGGAGTGCTGGTGATGCTGGGACACATTTACAGCTCACAAAGAGCCACGTGGGGTAGAAACCGATCAGTTGCTGAAGCCTCACATTCTTCCACTCATTTGTTCAACCAGTGTTAATTGAATGCCTTTCTACAGAACGGATGGTGGGCTGGATTCTCAGCATGCGTGGGATAGGCAAACGCAGTCCTGTGCTTTGGTAGTGACCCCTCCTGTGTGTGTGCGGAGCTTAAGTTTGGGACACCCAGCAGATAAGCTTGCTTTTAACAGCTGGAACAGCAGCAGCCACCTTTGGTTTGGACAGAAACATCCACCAGTTAAACCCTTGCACCCCGTTACTCATCAACCCAGATGTGGTACACACCCTGGGGAACACTAACTGTCTTCATTGTGACACCCGCCACTGGAATTCAGTCCCTTTAAATTCAAGCAGACTCCCCAAGAGCAACCAATCCCCTCCCCACCTTCACACATGAGGAGCTTGGGCACTGTGCCCCCTTGGGTGTGTATTTTTAGGGTCTTTTTTTTGCAGGGTGCATAGAGAACAGCACATTGTCAGGCTCTGAATAAGGAGGAGGTGCCTCTGTAAGCCCATTCCTGCCTCCCAACATCCCCAGCCTGAGCGGTGGGCTGCAAAGGGATCTGAGCCCGTGTCCCACTGGCAGGAAGGAAATGGGTGAGGAATCAGTGCTGACAGGACAGGAGCATGCATGCTGTGTCTGCTTGTTCCTTAGAGGGCTTTCTGGGGGCAGTCATGAGTGAGCACCTCCAGAGAAGCCACTGGGCAGGAGCATGCAGGAGCAGAGGACGGAACACAAAGGGGAGGCACGGGGCAAGCCTCATCACGAACCTCACCTAGCTGCCCCGCTGCTGCCCTGGCTCAGCAGCTGCTATCCTGAATCACCTCCGTCCAGAACTTTCAACCAGTCAAGTCTCACAGAAAGCTTATAGGCCCCGGATTTTTCCCGTGTAGATAGATCTTCGTGGAGCCTTGGAGGGCAGGGCTGAATGCTAAGAGCCCCTAGGAGCCCCATAACCACCCCAAACCCATCCAGATCCTCCCACCCTCTCACCAGAACCCACAACCCCTGCCCCCAGCTCTGAGGCCCTGAAACTTGCAGGACAGGGTCACAGGCCCAATCTGCCTTCTGGCCTGCACCTGCTTAAACCAACCCAGGGCTGGCAGCTTCCCCAGGCAAGCTCCTCTTCCTTCCTGGTCCTCAGGACAGGGCAGCTGGAAGCCAGATGTCTTGCTGGGTGGTGGGGCGTTCTAGCATGTGTGGCTCCAGCAGCATCTGGGAGCACGTCTGACCCTGCCCTGGGCACTGAGCGCTTGGCTTCCCTGCGCCCCACCACCCCGACTGCTTCCTTCCTGCCCTCACCTGGACTCCTGCTGTCTTTCCCACCATCCTGTTCATCTCCTTCTTGTTTCTACAGGAGCCAAGAAAATGGTCAGACCCTGGGGTCCATCCAGCCCATGAACGAGACACAGATGGGAAGCTGTGTGCTGTGAAGACTTCCCCACAGCCACTCTGTGCAGGGTGGCCCACACGGGCCTCAGAGGCGAGGCAAGGGACTCCCATGATGGGCAGTATAGGGAGTCTCTGGTGTCCTTGCCCACACCCACCTGGAAGCCAGGCATGGGCAGGATGGAGCAGCCTAAGAGAATGCAGATGCACCTAGAGCTGCCCCTGTCACCAGGCACTTGGGTCATGAACCTGCACCTTGACTGGGACCCTGAAGCCTCAGCCTCTCCTTCAGCCCTGTCCTCCCCAGGGACGGCATCTGCAGCAATTCAGCACTTCACTGTGGAGCTTGTGGGGGGAGGAAAAGCACCTGGATTCTGTACATCCACATGTTGTGATTTAACACAGGACGGGCGCTGCCAGGTCAGGGACCAAGCTAGATTCTGGACAGGGCCCCAAGACACGGGACTGGTGAGACTGGCCTGCTGGGCCTCCCTGAGAGAGAGGAAGGACACATGAGTGGGGCTGGACAACCCTCCCACAGGCTGCTCCCGAGGCGGGTGGGCCACTGCTCACAGGGCAGGAGGATCCTGGAGGTAGCAGGGTCCTGTCCTGAAGCTGCTTTGCATCCCTTGACATTGGCAAAAAGCAGATATGGGTGGGTAAAACAGGGAATAGTAACAGTGCTCCCTTCCATGAGGAAGCTAAGCCACCCAGATGAAGAACCCTGGGGTGCTACCTCCACTTGGCAGTCTCCAGGCCTCTCAAGGCAGCCAAAGCTGCTCCCCCAGTGAACAGCCCTTTCTCCATCTCCCAGGAGGGTGGGTCACTAAGAAGAGTCAGCCTTGGGCAATCAGCAGCCAAAGACTGCAACTGAACATCTCCTCCTTCCTGCTTTTCCGGTCTCGCTGTCACCCCTGCCCTCCTCTGAGCCCTGGAGCCTTGGCCACCCCCGGCCCCAGGAAGTGGGACCCACAAAAGGGCCCAACCTCAGAGGATAAGAAGCAAATGAGAATCTGGTGTCCACTAAGGACACCCTGAGGCACTACAGTTTCTACGAAATTCTTTCATCTTTGTTTTGATGGGTGAAGTTCAATGCCAGAATACTTGGTTTATGAGTCATGCGAATTATAGCTGGGGGGAGGCACCAAGAAGAGCAACACAGAGGAGCATGTTCTGAAAACATGAATGCTGTGCCGGTCGCCCTGAATCGGGAGGTGATGCCCCAGGTATGAGAAAGGAACTGCCTGTGCTTTCCTGGGGGCAGCAGGGACTTCCTCAGGCGATGCCCTTGCTGGCTGCGCTGTGGTGTCCTGGGGCCACCGAAGGCTTCCATTTCTGTCTCCCCAAATTGCTGTTCCCTGGGAACACTTCCTTAGCATTACAGGAATTCAAGATGGCAAGAGGAGAGGAGAAGCCCAGTGTCCCTGGGAAACAGCCCTATGGTCCTTCCTCCCCGTAGCTTTCTCTGATGGCAGCTGAGTAGGGGACACTGAGCCTCCTCTTAGAGTGCTATGCTCACTATCTCCAGCTGGATGGAGGGTTCCAAGTGTTGTCTCACGGGCTGAAGACATGGACTGAGGCCTGGGCTTCTTTCATGCATTTGTCCTGTGACTTTTGAAGCCTGTTGACAATCAACAAATTCATGACTGTCATTATTCTTCTGTTGATGTTGGGTCATCTCTTGGCTCTCAAGGCCTGAGAGGGGTTGTGGGCACCCCCAGTTTTCTCTACCCTCTGTGTCCACATCTGCTTTGCCCCCTGCTGTAGCAGCGACACTCTTGGAGAAGGCCCTGCCCTCTCTGCAGCAGGCACCATCGTCAACTGCATCTATCTGTGACTTCGTACATGGGCTGCACAGCCTGCCAGGAGTGTGTACTTTCTGCAGTATAAAAAGCAGGGCTGAGCCATCTCTAAGGACATCACATAGTCCCAGGGGATCCTGGAAGTTGTTTCTCAAGACATTGCTCATTTCCAAAGTTTGGAAAAGTGTGCCCCGTGGCCTCCATTCCTAGAAACTAGGCGAGGTAGAAGAGGCAGAAAGGAATCACAGCAAGGCAGCTCCCTCCCACCCTTCCAAGCCAAGACCAGTCAAGATAGTGGCAGTGCCTAAAACACACAGAGGACCCACAGAAGAGCTCAGCTCTTGGGGCTAGGAGCAGCCAGCAGGCCCCAGGATCCCAAGGTGGGGACCACCCTTTATCTGTGCAGGTGCCCTGCAGAGCTCAGTAGCAGCTCAGTGACTGTAGCTGCAGACCAGGTCCCTCTCATCCTAGCTTCTCTTCCTGGGAGGGTCCCCAGGGAAGGGATATTGTTTTTTCCCCGCCCAATCTGGACCTCCACCAAGAACACCAAGGCTGTCGGATGAAGGGGCCACAGTCCACACATCCTGTACTGTGTGGAAGCCCGAACTGACCCTAAACGGCACAAGGCAAATCTGGAGCTCCTCACATGGTCCAAGTGATACTGAGGCGAGGGTCCCTACCTGATGCAGAGGTAGGGACCCTCGGCACCATTCTTAAACTTCTTACAGCCTCAAAAAGGCACCAGAGCAGAGAAGCAAGGTAAAACACCCCACAAAACAGTACAGAGAAGTGAGAGAGTCCTGACAGCACCCATCTGCCCAAAGTCCTCCTCCTCCCCAGGCAGAGGCAAACTCCACTCATGACTCTGGGCAGAACCTGGGCTCTACATGGAGTCTTAGCCGAGATGCATACACAAGCCTTTCTCCAAAACTTCTGCTCTCTTTGGGCTTTTGCTACAACCGCCAAACATCCCTTCTCACCACTCATTGTCTGTGCTGGGAAAGGTGTTCCCTCTGCCAACTGGGCTGAGGCCACGGAGAGGGAAGCGCGGCGCTGGGTCCCTCCTGGGTCTGCCAGCCAGGCTACCTACCTCCTTCAGAGCCGAGCCAGCTGCACCAGCCTTGTCCTCCGCTGCCTCTCCCGGCTTTCCCGGAGCCTGTTACACCATCTCCCAGGGGCTGAGCCTCCTCCCTACCAGGTCGGAGGGGGCTCAACAGACTTGTCAAGGAGACAGAGCAGGGAAAAAGCCCCAGGAAACAAGGCTCCAAAAGGGCGCGGGGGGGGGGGGGGTGCCAGCGCAGCAGCCCTGTCCCAGCACCTTTATCTTCCCGGCTGGCTCCAAGGTCTCTTTGGCCAGAGCGGAAACGTGGTTTCTCAAAAGTAAAGGAAGAAGAGGAAGAAAGCGGGACAAACACGTAAAGAGCAAACCCCAGCCAGATGTGAGCTGCTGAGGAGCCTAGAACGCTCCCAGCGCATTTTATCCAAACAGCAGCCTCCAAGGATTAACTGTGTGTGTGCCCGGCTGGCTGGCTGGCTGGCTGGCTGGGCCTCCTTCTTCCCAGCCAGTCTTCAGAGCCAGCACAGGCTGGGGGTGAGGGTGGCCTCTTCTATGTGTCCAGAGGCCCCATCCAAATGGAGAGGTGGCTGGGAGCCCAGGACAAGGATACCCACACAGGGAGGGGGGTGTCCAGGAAGGCTGAGGCTCCAAGTTAATTGCTGGCAGGGGGATGGGCTTCAAAAAACTCAGGCATCGCCTAAAGACAACCCCAGGTCCAAACTGTGGCCAACCCGAGTCACCTTGTCCCGTGGGGGCTCCACCCGGGACCCAGGACCAGGCCAGGTGTGGAGGAATCCATGAACTCTGTAACAGAATGCTAGACAGTGTGCATATGTTTGTGTACTTTGGGAAAACGACAGCCCCAGAGTCTGCACAACTCCATTCCATGCAAAGGTGAGGGCAGCCCCCTGCCCAGAAGATTTAGAGGCACCCCCCCCACATGAGCACAGTGGGGGAGGGGGCCCCATCAGGCCACTCATTTCCTTAAGATAAAAGTGAACATTTTCCCAACTTACACAAATATCCTTTATGCACAAACCCTTGAGCTGCTTCTTAGGTCAAGTGCTGCCCCAGACTTCTCCAGCGCTGTCCCTCTGCTCTGTGTCCCCAAACTTTGAGTCAGACTGATTTGCTCTGAATTCTTATCACACCACCAGGGGAGAAAGGATCTGGCCAGAGGAGCCAAGCTGCTCTGACCATAGCAATGTTCCAGCCTGGGCTCCCTGTCCCCCAAGTCCCCCACTCCTCCCGCATTGGATGCCATATCTGTCCTTTTTGTTTTGTTATTGTTCTACTGAAGGCCTTTCTCTCTCTCTCTCTCTCTGTCTGTATCATTACAGGAGATATGAAAACAAGGATGCTGATTTGGGGTGTCCAGGACAAAATAAAAAGCCTATGTTGTGATTCTTGTCGGATGGGGGCGGTTCCCCTCCTTGGCTGCACCAGCATCTGGAGAGTCTAAGAGAATGAAAAGGGCAGGCGGAAGAATGTGTAGGCGTGATGCCCACTGGCATATTATCTCACCCCTAGGCTGGGCACAGATTCCCACTTGGGCAGAGTGAGGATGGACAGATTTAGAAGCAGACAGGGAGGACTCTGGAAGGAAGAAGCAGACTGTGTGTGCTTTGTGGCCCCTCCAGAGATCCCAGAAAAGAAATGCTGTTGATCCCGCTGGTATTCGGGGACACCTACGGATGCTTGGTGAAACTGAATAACCTTTTCTCTATTCCAGCCTCGGCCTCCACAAGCCCTAGCAGATCTGGGGAATGCCCAAGTTCTCTGGCATAGCATCTGAGGTTTGGGAAAGTTTACATCCTTGACTGTTTTTTGACACAGGAAAACCCAGAGATAAGCTCTTCTTCATTCCTGTAACATGAAGAAGTTTCCTGCCCAGCACATGGACTGACTTCCCCTAGCTACTCTGTCCCCAAACAGCTAGTGTGGCAGGGACACCGGAGGAGCAGCCAGGAGGAGCAAGGCAGAAGAGCCAAGCAGGTGACAGCTATGAGACCACTGCCAGATGCTGGAGAACCTGGGACTTTTGTGGGTAGGAATTCCCTAAATACAATGAGAGGGTTCGTTCTGGTCCTTCCCCGGAGCCTCTACTTAGTGAAGAGCTCCAGAGTTCACAAAGCTGGACACACAGCTCAAAAGAAGAAAAGATATGCAGGGTGGAAGATTTATCTCTCTTTCCCATTCAAGATGACTTTGGTGTTGAAAAGCTGAGGGACAGCTGTCTTTACTGTAATCCCAACACACACACTCAGAGGCTGCACCTAGTGCAAAGCTCTAAAATACACCGAGTGATGTCTCCTTCTAACAGGAGGCTTTGAGTCCCCACTTGACGATGTCTTCCCCTGACCCACCTTGGAGATGCTGTTGAAATCTGGGGCCTTATTTTCCTTATCTACTGTCCAGAGATAGGTTCAGAGTCTCTTATCTAACACCAATGAGGCCAGATGTATAAGACGCAAATGTCACAGGGAGCATCTTATCCCAGTGGCTGCAGGCTGCACCAGGCCGCAGACCCTTGACAATTTTGTGGTGGGATAAACGAAGGCTATTCATGACCTCACAACTGTTTGTTGCCCAGTTCTATCAAATTCGTTCATGCCAAGTTTAGGGGAAAACCAAGTTTTCGGAGCTTTTTGTATTTGGGGAGTTTGGGATAGAGGACTATGAACCAGTATTTTTTTTTCATGATTTTAAATGTGGAGCAGACACCAAGTACTAGAATGCTCATGATAATTATCATGAGTATAATTTTCTTCCTTCCCTCCTCTTAGTTGAACTCTCGTATCTCCCAAGAGATTAGCAAAGGGATTATTCATTTTCCTTAAGGCAGAAATGGGAGGGGAGCAGCGTGATAGTAAATGTGACCAAGGAACCCCAGGACTTGCCAAGACAATTGTGTGAGGCAGACGACTCGGATGCATGGGAAATTGCAAGGAACAGAATTGAGGCTGACTATCTTAGGTGGTGTCACCATGGTCCTATCCAAGCCAATGGTCAAATGGGCAAACATTCACAAGGCCAGATCCCAAAGAATGCGAGCCTGTGTTCAATAAAAGAAATAAAATGTGTCACTAAACCAAAGAGCTTGCCAGGTTCCTAATGCCTTTTGTCATCAACTTCATTTCTGCTTTAACATTTGTAAGTAGGAAAGATGGAAAATTTGGCAAGCAAGGATGCTCCTGCAGACTTGATTTTCTTCCATCCCTGACATAAGCACCCCAAACTACCACAGCCAGAATGTTCTTGGTTTACCCAACACCTTTCCTGGGAGTGGCAGAGCAGGAAAGAATCACAGCAAACAACAGCATAACAAACCAAAACCACAACCAGCATCAGGGCCTGGGGCAGATGTCATGAGCCCTGGGATGACAGTTTAGGAGTCAAAGTCAACCAGAATCACAAAGCCCCGCCCCCACGTCTCTCTCTGGGCCTCCTAATGGGCTGCAAGCCAAGCCAATCCTAGCCCTTCCTAGGAGCTCACACTAACCAAAGGAGTCTGTGCTACCCCCACCCCCAGTTCCTGGATATTCCCTAGTGGCTCCATTTCCTCCAACCAGGGCAGTTCCTGGGATAAGGCCCCACAGACTCACAGATAAACATTCCCTGGAACCCCTGGTGCAAGAGGCAGTACACTGTGTGCCCTCTCCTGTTTGACAGTTCTTCCCCCTCCCTAGGCACATCATCACTGCTTGCTGTGTCTGTTTTCTTACAGCTGGAAAGCTATGTGACCTCAGTTACCGTCCGTAAGACATTGGGTTCCCGATAAGCACAGCATGTCATTAGTGGTAGGCAACGTGATTTTTTCCCATGGCGGCTCTCACGTCCTGCCTTCCCAGCTATTTTGGGCTGGGCAACCCAGTCATCCTACAAAGGCTGAGACTTGTATTGCAAACTTTTGAATTCCATTCTGCATGGCAGCGACAGGCAGGCTGGGATTGGTGGCGTTCCACTGCCAAGGGGAGAGAGTCAGGAGAGCCTCCGCAGAGATTTGGAGAAGTCACCGAATGGAAAGTGGAAACTTGGCAGGCAGATGCAGCCTCCTGGCCACTGGCCCACGCTCACGGCTCCTGGACGGCACAGCCCGTATTCTGGGAGGCTGGGGCAGGTGGAGCTCATGCTGGGAGCTGCAAGAACGGATCAGGTTAATCTACTAACTTCCTCCCGCCCTTCCATGCTGGTGACTATATTCCCAGTCCTTCTTGAGACAAGGCATTGCTAAGTTGCCCAGGTTGGCTTTGAACTTATGATCCTCACTCTCCCAAGCAGCTGGGATTACAAGGGTATGCCACCACCACACCTGGGGAGTCGACCTCTCACCTAGAAGAAACCACAAGCACAGGGCTGTTCCCTCTCCAAGGAGGACTTCCGGAAGTCAGTGGGAGAAACACACAAGCAGTCTTCCATTTGCAGTATATGTGACTTCTGACTTTAATCCAGCCTTGATTTGTTTATGCCTCAGTCTCTCTATTTCTAGCCATTTACTCCCCTGCATTGGTAATGAATGCTTTCAGTTACACATAGGCACAGGCTGAGCGACGAAGCTATAGTCTATTTGATAAATAAAATTAGAGCGCCCCCTGGTGGTCAGCGCGGTCCTATGCATTTAACTGTACAACCAGTGTAAAAAAAATACGTGAATGAATGAATGAATGATTCCAGTGAAGAATGTGTCATCTTTTACAGTCACAGAATCAAAAAGAGAGGAGCACCGGAAGGAAGTGTTGAGGCTCAGAACACAAGCCTCTAAAATATGGCTCTTTGGCAGGCTGAATACTTGGAACTGAAGGACACTAGAAAGCCTTAGAAGCAGCCTAAGGAGCAAAGCCTATCTCTGTGGCTTTCTCCTGCCCGCCTGCCTTCTGCCCTCTCTCCTCTGGGGCAGTCATAGAAATTAGCACCCCTCTCTCTCAGTGCCAGCTATGAAACTAGAAGTATTACTCTGACCTCCTCCCAGCTCTGCATAGGGACTGCCATAAGGAACATCTCTGAGCTACCTTGTCTGATGGCAGAGCACATAGCCCTCATTCTAGAAGGGGCTGGCCACAACCCTAGCAGTCCCCTCCACTCCATACTGGGAGGAAGGAATGCTGTGCAAGAGGCCAAGAAGAATCTGAGCAGAGAACCTCTCTGAGCTTCCCTGCATGAGTCCAACTCCATTAGGTCCTCTTGTCAATCACATTTCTATACACTGTTTATTCTTAATCAACTCTAAGCCTAAGAATAGTTTCTGAATACCCAATGTTTGTGTCCCATAAAACTGGTTCGGTGAATTTTTTATGCATTTCTCTTGCCGCCTGTCTTTTGTTACAGGAGTGTGTGCTGTGATGATCCTTATGCTGGATAACAAAAGTCACCCACCTCTACAGAGCCCATGATGAAGTCTCCAATGATACAGAGAGGACAAAGTGAGCCCAGCACTCTGGGAGACTGAGGTAAGAGGACTGAAAATTCAAGCCCAGCCTGGGAAACAGCGACTTAGTGAGACCATGTCTCAAGATTAAAAAATAAAGAAGGCTGGGGCTGTAACTCAGCGCAAAGGCACTGGGTTTAATTCCCAATACTACAAAGAAAAACACTGAAAGTTGTGTTGGACCGTGGAGGCATGGTTGACTTTGAGGAGGGCAATTTATAGCACAGCCTCTCTAGGGGTTTGTGATAGTTAACTGTGGTGTCAACCTGAATAAGAAATGTCCCCTTGATTGGTTTAGCACAGTTCTGAGTGTGTCTGGATGATGGGATTATTGAAGAGGGAAGACCCATCCTGGATGTAGTGGCATCAACCAATAGGCTTGTAGCCTGTATGGAATAAAAAAGGAAAGGAAAAGGAAATCTGGATCCTGTTTCTTTGGAGGAATTTCAGTTCTCAGCATCACTCTATGATGGCTACCTCCAGACTTCCAGTATAGACTCTTCAGCCCTTCATGGCAGACTCTTTGGCTTCCTGATACAGACTCCCATGGGACTCTGCTGGAGACCTTCCAATGCCAGTTCCCTGACAAAGTCAGGACTGGCATCGGGTATCTGCAAAGCAGGGACCGCATGGAGTGGGTGTGCAGCCTCTCCCTCTACTCTCCACTAACCATAGCTTTCCAGATATTCACTGTGCTATAAAGGATGGTTGGGAACCTGAAGGATCAGAACTGAAAATAGCGAAACAATCAGAGTCCAGGATGAAAGACACCCCTCCAGGGTTGAAAGGGGAAGTAAAACCACCACAGAGATTTGTGTCAGTCCCCTATCTCCTGTGTGGCGATGTTCGCCCACCAGAATGGGAGGGGAGCCCTGCGCGGGCCTCAGTGCGTGGGAAAACATTAGGCAAATGCCCTGTGTGTGCTGGACTGGCTCTAGATGGAGATATCATAAATGTGGGTCCTGTTGTCCAGTAGACAAGTGAACAATTCTGTGAAAAATTATACCTAATCAAGGACACCTAGTGATTGATCTTTTTGCTTCCTTTTATGTGCTTTAGAAGGGTTGATTTCCTGCTAGGGTTGTGGCCAGACAGTCGGTCAACCATGTCTGCATCTGTAACTAAAATAGAAACCTCATTGTATCTAAGAGTTTCATATGTAATTGTAAAAGTGTATAATAAAGAAAAAAGGACCTCTGGTGCCTATGTTGTTTGTCTCTTTGCCCTTGTCATTGCCTCCTGCAGGAATCTCCTGGACCTGCTGCAGGCAGACCGCAGCAGGACTCTGGTGAGCTTTGGGCCTTGAACTTTTGGCTGGGTCCTTCAGGTCTGCAGCACACAGATGGCCCTATGCATGCCTCCACACCTGACTCTTCGAGCAGCCACTGACCACTAACTCTACAGAGGTCTTGTGGTTCACTTCCAGAATGCCACCCTTTCACCTAGCTGTTCTTCTAGGAATTTGTTTTACATGCACTTACAGTTGTGTTCAGATAACAGCAGGCTGTCCTCTGAGCCTTTGCAGTAACATAAAATTCATAGATATCCCAAAAGGACTTCATAGGGGCCTGGTAAGATAAATCACAGTTCAGCCACACAGTGGAACACCACATAGCCGATCAGAGGATGGAATGGCTGTGATAAACCAGAGCCTTCTACAAGCTACCCTGGGAAGTGAAAAATAAAACCCCACTGAAAACATTATAGAAGACCGAAACAAATGGAAAGGCAAACACGGTCTTTACTCCATACCATAAAAGCCTCAGTTCTCTATGTGCAGGAGGGCTAACATGGTTCTACTATTGTATTATATCACTTAATGCTAAGCAATAATCGAAGACAGGATATTAGATTAATAGTGTATATCTGTATGTGTTAGCCTGAACACACACTTCGAAGATAACAATATGTAAAGCAGCAACAAGCGGTGTTTTTTCTTCTGTTGTTGTTGTTGTGGATGTTGTTGCTG